>JAJIBD010015378.1:0-38886 GCA_021461705.1 Cryptotis parvus | reverse complement strand
TGCTCTCTGAGCTTACAGGGAAACCCTCACCCCTAGAAGCTTCCCTATACCCTAGGGGTTTTTCTACTCTGCCCGAGGAAGGTAGAGCCCTGTGAGAGGGGGTGGTGACATAAACCTGGCATGGGCAGAGCCAGCCTAGGAACCCCCATTCTGAGGAGGCAATCCCAGTCTTGTCAGGCCTCGCTTGGGAACCCAGCCCTTAGGGGTCCTCTGTCTGAGCTCTGAGGAATAAAGAGAAGGGGAGGGATTGGCGTAGAAGAGAGGTCAGGGTCACGGAGGAATATGGGGGGGGTCTCTGGCTTGGTCTGGACTGGTCCCCTCGCAAGTGGGGGCTGTTAGCTTTAGTCTTGGGGATCAGGAATGGGAGGAAGCATAAAGCCTGGCCTAGTTCAGCCTCACCCTGAGTCACCTTGAGTTTATCTGCACTTTCAGGCTGGTGCCGAGGGTCCCAGGCCTCTGCCAAGTGGAACCAGAGAAGCTCAATAATGCATGAGCAGGCTGAGCTCTGACACCCCCTCCGAGGGGAAGGAAGGGCCACGCAACCGCACAGCAGAGCTGGGCACTGCTCTGCTCTTCTGTCCTCCCTTTAGGTGGCCGTGTAGGTGGCTGCACTGGGGAGGGGGTGGTGAAAGGAAGGGAGGCCCTGGCATCTGGTGCCCTCACAGCAAGAGCATCTTTTCTCTGGCGCCAGAGTGCTCCAGGGAAGAGCTGCATGGCAGCCAGAGCCCAGGGGGCTGGGAAGGGAAGCAGAACCAGAGAAAGACCAGGAGAGGGGAGGTGAGGACGAGGGGGAGAGGGACAGGGAGGTGGAAGGGATCTAAATCCTGGTGCCCACGTGCAGGCAGGCAAGGAACGGGCTGGGTTTTCATACTCAGAACCCTCTTTCTGCGTGGCTGGTGGGAGCTGCAGGTTCGCTTATTGTTGGTCTCTCACTGAGTTAAGAATTCAGTTGAATTGCTCCTAGCTGCTGTCAGGGAAATGGCTGGTGTGGGAAAAAAAAGATGCATTTGGTGGAAGAAGTGTCAGAAGCATTCTGTGAGCCATGCTTTGAAAGTAGACAGTAAAAGATCAGAAAATAGTTTTGAAAATAGTTGTCCTTGAGCGATAGATAGCCCAGCTGGTAGGGCGTTTGCCTTGCCTGCGGTCGGCCTGTGCCGGCCTGGGTTCGATCCCCGGTATCCCATACGGTCCCCTGAGCACCGCCAGGAGTAAGTCGTGAGTGCAGAGCCAGGAGAAACCCCTGAGCAATGCCGGGTGTGACCCAAAAAAAAGCAAAAAAAAAAAAAAAGTTGTCCTTGGAGGGCTAGAGAGATCGTGTAGGGACGTAGGGGCTTGGCCAACCCTGATCTGATCCCCAGCACCACATGGCCCCTGAGCATAGAGCCAGGAACGAGCTCTGAGCAGTGCTAGCCAGCCCAATACACCCACAAACAAAGCAGTTGTCCTGGGACCAGAGAGGTATGGGGTAAAGATGCTTGCCTTGCCTGTGGCTGGCCTGGGTTCCAGCCCTGGGACCCCCATATGGACCCCAAGCACCACCCCCAACAACAGATATCTTCCAATCATTGCCAGCTGACGTCCTAAACAAACAAAAAATCGTTGTGTAAAACAAAAAAAAATTCCAAACGTTTTGGTTTGGGGACCAAAGGAGAAAATGTAGTGAGCAATTCTGCAGGTACCTTTTTATTATTTATTTTTATTTTGGGGAGGAGTCACATCTAGCTGTGCTCAGGGATCCCTTTTGGCTCTGTGCTTAGGGATCACTCCTGACTGGGCTCAGTGGAACATTTGGTGCTGGGGATCAAGCCTGGCTCAGCCACGCGCAGAGGCAAATGCTCTACCCACTGTCCTACCTCTCTGGCTCCAAATTTTATTTATCAATTTATTTTGGACACCGAGCTGTGCTCAGGTCTTACTCCTAGCTTTGTGCTCTGGGATCACTCTTTGAGGATCCTTGAGGGCTTGAAGACCATATGGGGGTGCTGGGGATTGAACCTGGGTTGGTGAAGGCAAACGCCCTTCCTGATGCACTATCACTCCAACCCCCCCTTTTGTTCTTTATAATAAGAAAATGGTCAAATGGGGGTGGGAAAAACCTAAAAGCCCTTTAAAGTTTTTTTATTCAAAAAATTATTTTTGTGAGGGTCGGGGCGATAGCCCAGCGGGTAGGGTGTTTGCCTTGCATGCGGCCGAACTATGCCGGCCTGGGTTCAATCCCGGCATCCCATATGGTCCCCCAAGCACCGCCAGGAATAATTCCTGAGCAAAGAGCCAGGAGTAACCCCTGCGCATTGCTGGGTGTGACCCAAAAAAGAAAAAAAAATTATTTTTTGTGGGCCAGAGCGATAGCCCAGTGGGTAGGGCGGTTGCCTTGCTGCGTGGCCGGCCTGTGCCATCCCGGGTTTGATCCCGGCATCCCATATGGTCCCCTGAGCACCGCCAGGATTGTAATTCCTGAGTGCAGAGCCAGGAGTAACCCCTGAGCATTGCCGGATGTGACCCAAAAAAAAGCAAAAAAAAAATTTTTTTTGTTTGTTTTGGGGGGCCACACCTGGCAGTACTCATGGCTTACTCTTGGCTCTGTGCTCAAGAATCATTCCTGGCAGTGCTCAGAGGCCAGATGTGGTGCCAGGCATTGAACTCAGGTCAGTTACATGCAAGGCAAGTGTCCAACCAGCGTACTATCTCTTCAGTACCTCCCACCTCAAATTATTTTACATATGCTAGCAAGTGCTCTACCACTGAAGCCACAGGTCCTCAGCCCGTCCACATTGCTTGACCTTAATTTCTCCTCTGAGGGCCGGGCGATAGCCCAGTGGGTAGGGTATTTGCCTTACCTGCCGGCCCATGCTGGCCCAGGTTCGATCCCGGCATCCCATATGGTCCCCGAGGCACCTCCAGGAGTGATTCCTGAGTGCAGAGCCAGGAGTAACCCCTGGGCATCGCCAGGTGTGACCCAAAAAAGCAAAAAAAAAAATTTCTCCTCTAAGTCTGTCTGTTCCTCCCTTTCCCATCTCAGTCAAGGAAGCTTGATACACTCTGCTGCCACAAGCCCAGGAGCTTCCCCTCAACTGTTTCTGGTGTTAAGACCCCTCCATTTGCCTCCTTGTACACTCCGCCCACCCTCGCCCCTTGCCTTTTCTCCTGTGCAGCTTCAACTGGATTACTGTGGTAACCTCTTAGGCTTCACTGGATTACTGTGGTAACCTCTTAACCATTTCTTTCATCCCCTCCACGCATCCCTTCCGCTTTAAAAGCAAATGAGCTCATGCCAATCTGCAGTTTAATCTTTTGTTGTGGGCAGATGGGTAGGGGGACCCTAGTAATGTACTTTGGAAATAATAAAGCTTAAAAAAGAGATTTCCCAGCTCTGAATTAGGCCCGCAGCATGAAGACCGCATCCCTTTGTTTGACACTACAAATCCTGAGCCCTCTGGAGAAGAGAAACTGAGGCATCGCCCAGATGCAGAAGTCCGAGAACCCATTCAGAGAAGGATACCCTTACACCCCTCAGGAAAGGAGACGTTCCAGAAGAATCCATGCGATTGTGAGGAGACAGACAATCAACAGCACCAGGCCTTCCTGTGATAATGCCCAGATTAATTTCAAAACTCCAGAAAACCCATTTGGAACAATAATATAAAAGCTCCTTCCAAAAGCCATTCGGGGCTTGTTCTTTGGGGCTGATCCTGTCTCACAGGGGTTGGATCTTGATCAGGCTTACGAGAACATCAAGATACATGTTCTCCTCTGAACATGTTTCTTGATGTTTCTTTGCTGACCTATTTCCGCTCTCAAGAAGCCTGTGTTCTCTCTCAAACAGTGTTTCTCCTCCTATTTTCCCTCACATCTTTCGGAATAAGTTTCAGTAAAACCTTGCTTCACCATTTCACCTCCTCCTGATATTCTGTTCTGTGAGGGAGAGGCCACACAGAACAATGCCTGTGCTGAGGTTAGGGCGACTTGCTCTAGGCCAGGCGTTTTCCTGAGCACTGGTGGCTGACGTGGCTTGAGCAGAGAAGTGGAATCACTCTTCCCCATTCAGCTTCCTGTATTCCCCCACTCTAAGAGCCAACAGCAACGTTTTCAGAGGCTTCTTCATTCAGCGTAAAGTCACGCTTCTCTGGTCTCCAAATCCTCTGCCCTCTGCTCTCCCGGTTTCTCAGGCCCCTGCCATCTTTTCAGTCTCGGGGCCTTTGCACCTGCTTGCTTGCTTTTTTTCCCTGCCCAGAAGTCTCTCTCTTTCAATACCTCATAGGGACTTGGACTCATTATCCAGGTTGCAGCTTAAATGTCCTTGAGCGACCCGCCCCAAGTACCTCCCCTTTCTCTTATGTCACCAGTTCATTGGTGGTGGTTCTGAGGGAAGCAGTGGCAGAAAGGCATGCAGATTCTGGAGGCCGACCACCTGGGTGCTGAGCCCTCGCTTGGCCACACCTAGGCCAGGGTCACTTGACTATGGTGTCCTTCAGCTTCTTCAGCTTCTCAGTTTTAGTCCCTCAGTTCTTCAGCCTTTGTAATGCGGCAGAGCTTGAGCTAGAGTGATAGTACACTTGATGAGCTCAGAGCCAGGAGTAAGCCCTGAGCGCCCCTGCTGTGACCCCAAGACAAACAAAAAAACCAAAGACGGACAGACCTGGGGCCAGAGTAATAGTACAGCGGGAAGGTGCCTGCCTTGCATGAGGCCAACACAGGTTCAGTGCCTGGAACCTTATATGGTCCCTGGAACCCCTCCAGAAGTGCAAAACCAGGAGTAAACCCTGAGCACTGCTCAATGTGACCCAAAACAAAGAAAGAAAAATAGAGAGATGGGTGGTGTCTCTCTATTTTTCAGATAGATATTTGGCAGTCAGCTGCCACACCTTTGTGTGTGGCACGTCAGAGCTGCAGGGAGCAAGTGTGACGCTGAACATTATCATTCCTGCACTGCGCCTGCACTGGAGTCACTTGTTTGCTTTTTTTTTTTTTTTTTTCTTCTTGGGTCACACCTGGGGATCGAACTCGGGTCGTCCACGTGCAAGGCAAACGCCTTACCGGCTGTGCTATCGCTCCGGCCCCACTTGTTTGCTTTCTGAAACGTCCACTTTGGGGGAGCAAGGCTCTATCTTCTTTTGCTTGCCGTTGTCCTGCTGCTCCTTCAGTGCCCAGCACAGTGGCTACTGCCTGGTAAAACAGATCTCAGGCTTCTGGGGCTCACACTCCAGAGGCCCCGAAACTAGCTTGTCCTGACCAACACCTGCCCATTTTAGAAGTGTAAAACCTTGGGCCCATACAGGTGGTGGTTTGAGCAAGGTTCCAAGGCATAATGCTCTTTCTAGCTTCTTAAAGGAAGTGACATCGCTGTGTGTGGAAACGTGATGAAGCGCCAACAGCACGTGGAACCTGCTACTTCCACCAAAAACATGAGTCGTGATATTTTATTCTAGGAATAATAACCAGGGCAAGGTTTGATCCAAGGAGGAAGACAAAAGCTGGGTATTCTTTAGCAGGAGATGCTGATTTAGGTGAGTCTTCAGAAGCCATTAGCAGGGATGGTACCATCAGGGACTGTGTCTTCATGGGAGAGGCCCCCAGCTCAAGTAAATGACCCCACCCCCGTGCTTACTTATGACCATATTGTGAATACAGAGGCCTCATTTATAAAATGAGGGAGCAGAGGCTTATTAGGCTGGAGAAGGAACGGGCTCAAGTCCACAAAATGAATTAAACTCAAATCGAAAACTTCTAGCCCAAGATTTTTTTTAAGTTAGCTTCTTTTTCGGACTTTTTTTTTTTGTGGGAGGGTCACACCCAGCCACGCTCATGGCTTACTCCTGACTCTACACTCAGGAATTACTCCTGACAGTGCTCAGGGATCATATGGGATGCTGGGGATTGAATCCAGGTAGCTTGTGTGCAAGGCAAATGCCTTACCTGCTGTACTATTGCTCTGGCCCCCTAGCTCAAGATTTTTGTTTTGTCTGTTTTGGGGCCGTATCAAGCCCTGGTAAGCAGGGCTTACTCCTGGCTTTTGCTCGCAGGGATCATTCCTGGCAGGGCTTGGGGACCACATGATGTACCGGGGATTGGACATGGGTTGACCCTGTGCAAGGCAAAGCGCCCTACCTGCTGTACTGTCTCTCTGTCCCCAGCCCAAGATTCTTCCTAAACAATTGATAGAGGGGCCAGAGCAATAGTACAGCAGTAGGGCATTTGCCTTGCACGTGGCCAACCTGGGTTCGATCCCTGGCATCCCATATGGTTCCCTGAGCACTGCCAGGAGTGATTCCTGAGTGCAGAGCCAGGAGTAACCCCTGAACATTGCCGGGTGTGACCCAAAAAGCAAAAGCAAACAAAAAAATAGAAAAGCTCTTAATAGGAAAATGAAAAAAGGGAGGGAGTGGACGGTGAGAAGAGGAGGAGGAGGAAGAGGAGGAGGAGGAGGAGGAAGAGGAGGAGGAAGAAGAAGAGAGGATGAGGAGGAAGAGGAGAAGGAGAAGAGAGGAGGAGGAGGAGAGGGAAGAGCTGTCCCAGCAGGTGGCCCTGCAGGCAGGGGCACTGACAGGTGTGTGGAGGCAACTAGAGACCTGGGGGAGGCAGGGGAGTCTGCGGAAGAAAAGGGAGCTGGAGGCTGGGGCCTCACTGGGTTATTTTCAGAGCTGCTATCTTTGTCTGCATCTGCTAAATTATTAAACTGATATCACATTCTAGAGGGTGCCAGGCCAGGTTGCCAGGGGCGGCGGAAAGGGGTGGGGGTTGGATCGTGAGCAGGGACCTTGCATCATCTAGGCTGGAATCCAATTAGCCTCCTCAGGCCTGGGCAACCTGGGCCTTGACCTTCCGCCCTACACCCCCCAGCACTCTCCGAGAATGGAGGGGTTCAGCGTGAGGCCACAGCACGCTCACCCCCACCCCTCTGTCAGGCTGTCTCCCTGGGCTGCTGTCCTGGTGGGGCGGGAGCGGTGGCATGTGGACCGTGCACTCTGGAGCCAGTCCTCTTGGCTGCCTCTTTATTCCCCCACGGTCTGTGACGCGGGCCACAGACTAAAGTGACGGCTTACGTGACCCTGGGCGACCCCTTGCTCTATCGGTGTCCTTGTCTATGGCAAGGCTATTGTCGGCTTCCTTGCTTAAACCCGAAGTTCAGAGGGGAGCAGAACCTTTCTCAGGGCTTCACAGCTGGGAGAGGATTGAGGTTCCAACTCAAATCTCTAATTCCACATTCCTTTCCTCTTTTCTTTTTTTGGGTCACACCCGGCAATGCTCAGGGGTTTCTCCTGGCTCTGCACTCAGGAATTACCCCTGGTGGTGCTCGGGGACCATGTGGGATGCCAGGGATCGAACCCGGGCTGGCACAGTCCCGCCGCGTGCAAGGCAAATGCCCTACCTGCTGGGCTATCGCTCTCTATATTCTGTTTTATTGCTTTAGTATTTCCTGCCCCCCCTTTCCTATAAGAGGAATGTGTAGTTTGTATAAAGATCAAGGGGAAGATTATCATAAAGGTTGAGAAGTGTCTGTTGGGCTCCCTGTGCTCTAAGAGGGGCCTGGCTCTGGCTCCAGATTGGTCTAAGGCGGGAAGGAAGCTGGGAGATGCCACAGCTCTTGCTCCCAGTCCTGAGTACACGGCGCCCCGTCCTGCGTCTCCCCTTCCTGTCCTCCCCCCATCTGCACACTTTGATTCATCCTTCAGGTTCAGCTTAAATGTCATCTGCGGGAACTCCCTGATCGCCTCCCAGCTTGTCCTGGCTGCTGCCGCCGTTCTGAATTCCCATTGCCATTCTTCTCTGGCCACCATGAGACCATATGGGACTGGTTGAGTGGAGTGAACTAATGAGTGAAGAATAAATGCAGAAGGGGTTTCTCCGTTCCCAACAAGCTCTGCCATCGAATCACTTTCCAGTTCAGATTTTCTTTTTTTTTTTTCTTTTTTGCTTTTTGGGTCACACCCGGCAATGCTCAGGGGTTTCTCCTGGCTCTGCACTCAGGAATCTCTCCTGGCTGTGCTCGGGTGACCATATGGGATGCTGGGGATCGAACCTGGGCCGGCACAGGCTGGCGGCGTGCAAGGCAAATGCCCTACCCACTGGGCTATCGCTCTGGCCCCTCCAGTTCAAACAGATTTTCAGAGTGCCTAATTGGTTCTCTGGATCTGACAGACAGGGGAGTGGGGAAGGGGCGGATACTGGCCTTTCCCCCTGCTTCATCCCCAGAGGTTGGGGCCAGTGGCCTGGTTGGCTCCCCTCATAGTAGGGGTGGGGTATTTGCAAAGAAACTCAAGGTTATGACAATAAAGAGACCCTGCAAAGGGATGAGGCCTTTAGCGCAGAATGGGGAGGAAGTGGGGGTCTCCCTCATCCTCGTAAGTCCTTTCCCACAAGAGTCCATGTCCCCTAAGTCCATTCCCTCCCTCTGAGCAAATCTGGCTTACGGAGTCCCTCCTCTTGTGCTCACTGGGCTCCTGCTCTCCCCTTCCATGGAGCCTTCAGGATTACAGGATTCTTCAGGATTCCCTGTCACTAATTCCCTCCTTATTCTTCCTCCTAAGCTCAGGTCCCTTCCTCCTGGCTTTCCCCATGGACTCTGGACTCTGCTCTCCTTCAGGAGTCCCTTCCTGGAGCTGTGAGCCTGGCTGCCTCGCCCACGCCCGTGAGCATGAGCCTGTCATCTCTCTCTCAGCACTTAGAGAACGGGGCGGGGCCATGGCACTCCGTCTACAGACACTGACAGTAGAGAAAGATTTTCTGCTGGAGAATGGCAGACTCAAAGCCTCCCCCATCTTCTCCTCATGGTCACAAGGAGCAGCTTCTCTTATTCTTTCTTTCTGTCTCTAACTTTCCTTCCTTCCTTCCTTCCTTCCTTCCTTCCTTCCTTCCTTCCTTCCTTCCTTCCTTCCTTCCTTCCTTCCTTCCTTCCTTCCTTCCTTCCTTCCTTCCTTCCTTCCTTCCTTCCTTCCTTCCTTCCTTCCTTCCTTCCTTCCTTCCTTCCTTCCTTCCTTCCTTCCTTCCTTCCTTCCTTCCTTCCTTCCTTCCTTCCTTCCTTCCTTCCTTCCTTCCTTCCTTCCTTCCTTCCTTCCTTCCTTCCTTCCCTGGGGAGAGAAGCACAGCTGGTGGTACTCAGGGCTTACTTCTGGCTTTGTGCTTGGGATCACTCCTGGTGGGCTCAGGGATTGAACCTGGGTCAGCCACATGCAAGGCAATTGCCCTCCTCACTGCACTATCCCTACAAGGAGTAGTTTCTATAGAAAAAGAGAACAGGGAAGCCCATTTTTCTAGGAATGTTGTTATAGATCAGGGGATCAATATGTTCACTGCTGGGGGCCAGAGCAGTGGTACAGTGGGTAGGGCATTTGCCTTGCAAGCCGCTGCCCCAGGTCCCATCACTGGCACCCCATATAGTCTCCTAAACACTGCCAGGAGTGATGCCTGAGGTCTGAGTGCAGAGCTAGGAGTAACCTCTTAGCATCACTGGGTGTGGCACAGAGAGAGAGAGAGAGAGAGAGAGAGAGAGAGAGAGAGAGAGAGAGACAGACAGACAGACAGACAGACAGACAGACAGACAGACAGAGAAAATCAGGGAAGAGATGTGGCAGAGTGTTGAGGGGAGACTGGCAAAAGTCACTCCCACTTGGTCAGAAGTGGACAGAACTCAGTCCTATAATCTTGCCGAGATGATTCGGAATCCCAGTAGCTAAGCCTCCAGGGGTATGAAAAAATGAGCTGGTAACATTCAGTGGCCGCGACTCAGCCACCCACCTGAAATATAACCTTGGACAAGGCGCTGTTCCACCTTGCAGATTCGTTTCCCCTTCTGTGTAAAAGGTGTGGGGTCACTTCCTGGGGACAGCAGGAACATGAAAACAATTTTGCACTTGTGAGAGCTCGGGGTTCTCCGGGACCACAAAATTGTGGAAAGTCAAGCCAGACCCGGTGGCAGTGCTGTGGTTAGTTTTGCAAGCAAAAGTCTTGACTGGGAGGGAACCAACTAGATCCCCGTCCATACACCTGCTGCCTCTGCACTGAAGCTCTCTTAGGCCCCATAAAGAACGGAGGAGGTCCTGGCAAATCCCCGGAGCACTAGCTCATGCTTTTGCTGTTATAAAGTGCGGTGTGTGGGCTCAGGCGGAACCCTTCTTAGGTGGAGACTGGGAGCCTTGATTTCCAAGCTTCGAGAGTGTTTATGATTCAGGGCTAGACCTGAGATGAGGCGGTGACCTTTCGAAGGAGACAGGCGCCCTATCTGAACCTAGCTGGACCAGAAGCTCTGGCGCAGCGGAGAGGCGGGGTCAGACAATGCCAGCCTCTGATTGGCTGCGCAGTCCAGCGCTCCGCCCCATGCCCTATAAGATGCCAGGGCGCCTGGCACGGCGCCGGCGTGGGGGCTGCGGTCGTCTCTCGCGTGGGCTCCGTGTCCATCTTCCCCAGTGCGGGGCCCGAGCCCGCGGACCGCGGGCTGTAGACCGCCGGGGGGCGGGGGATGCCGGGCTGCCGCATTAGCGCCTGCGGCCCGGGGGGCCCAGGAGGGACGGCGGAACCAGGGTCCCCGCCGCCACCTCCCCGGGAGCCCCTACCATCCCCTCAGCCCCCGCCCCCAACTCCGACCTCCACCGGGACCCCAGCTCAGGCCTCGTCGCCGACCGAGACAGCCCCGGCGTCAGCGGGCTCAGCCGAGGGGCAGGAGCTGCAGCGCTGGCGCCAGGGCCCTAGCGGGGGGGGGGGGGGGGGGCACCGGGCCGGCCAGCGGCGCGGGCGCGGCGGCGGCGGCGGGGGCAGGCGGCCGAGCACTGGAGCTGGCCGAGGCGCGGCGGCGCCTGCTGGAGGTGGAGGGTCGCCGGCGCCTGGTGTCGGAGCTGGAGAGCCGCGTGCTGCAGCTGCACCGCGTCTTCCTGGCCGCCGAGCTGCGCCTGGCGCACCGCGCCGAGAGCCTGGGCCGCCTGGGCGGCGGCGTGGCCCAAGCCGAGCTCTACCTAGCGGCACACGGGGCGCGGCTCAAGAAGGGCCAGCGCCGAGGCCGACGTGCCCGTCCGCCCGCGCTGCTCGCCTCCGCGCTGGGCCTGGGGAGCTGCGTGCCCTGGGGCGCGGGGCGCCTGCGGCGCGGCCACGGCCCGGAGCCCGACTCCCCGTTCCGCCGGAGCCCGCCCCGCGGCCCTGCCTCCCCGCAGCGCTGACCTCCGCACCAGCAGCCCTGGTCGGCCCCGACAGGCCGTCGCCCAGGTGCCGAGGGACGGAGGGCGGACGTCGGCTGGATGGACAACGTCACCGATGCGGACGGAGCGACCCGGCGGCTACTGGAAGAGTCGACCTGGGGCCGGGGCCCAGGAAAGGAGGTTGAGGTGCGCGCTAGGAGTTGGTGCCTCCCAGGGGCGCGGGGTGGGTCATGATCTTCCTTGCTCGGGTCTCCTGGAGTCTGTAGGGTCCCTAATAAAGTTGTCCACTTTACTGTAGCCCCACTCCTGGAGCACCAAGTCCCCGTTACAGAGTTGGGCAAATTAGCGGGTGTACAGATTTAGGGAGGTGTACAGATCCAGGTGGGTTTATTTTATTTTATTTTTGCTTTTTTTGGGTCACACCTGGCAATACTCAGGGGTTAGTCCTGGCTCTGCGCGCAGGAATTAGTCCTGAGGTATTCGGGGGACCCATATAGGGAAGCCGGTGATCAAACCCAGGTCGGCCTCGTGCAAGGAAAACGCCCTCCCGCCCCATGTGGGTTTAGTGGGAAACTTTGACCCATGGAACCTTCGGGGCATTGTTGGTCCAGGGGCCCTTATGGCTGGACATTCTGGTACTGCCCTTCTCCATTCCTAAGGGGGACAGGATAATGAGGGACCAGGATGGGGTGGGGCTGGCACAACTGTGTGTCCTCTCCTCCGCCCTGTTCTCTCCTATACTCCTCTTCCCCCCTTAGGGGACATGGAGTCACAGAAAGGTCGAGATGACGCCTCTGCCCCCTTAAGGCCCATGTGCCCAGGGCACAACCTGTCGCCAGTGTTTCTTCTAAGGTGGCACCGTAGCAGCTCTCCTGGGATGGAGACAGTCGATATTCTTTAACAGGCCCCAAGGGCGCTTCTGTTTCATTTGACTTCTAGAAAGGGGGCTTTAAAGGGCCAGACCCGGCACTGGAGAGATAATCAGTGGGCAGGACACTTGCCTTTCATGTGCCCGACTGGGTTCAATCCCTGGCATCCCATATGGTTCCCTGAGCCCCCACCACCCAGTAATCAATCCCTGAACTCAGACCCAGGGGTAAGTTCTGAGCACTGCTGGGTGTGGCCCAAAATGAAAATAAAAACAAAGCAATAAAGGGCCAACCTGAGCTGATCTGCTTGGTCCAGCTCTCAGCTCCGCCCAGGCGCGAAGGGCTGCTGGCTGAGTTTACTGCTCCCTTGTCAGTCTGTTTCGGTTTGGGGGCGCACCCAGTGGTGCTCAGTGGCTTCTGGTGCAGGTGGGGGTGGGCCGTGCATTCCAGCCCTGTGAGCCATCTTTACACTTCACTTCTCATCTATGAAATGGGTTTCCTTACTGCTAGGGAGTGCCACAGCGAGCCGAGGGCCGGGTCTTCCCCTCACACCATGGGAGAATGGTTTATTCTCTTAAATCACACCTAGAAACAGGTGCTGCTTTTGCCAGGAGCCAGGGCTGAAGTCTTGTTTTTCTAATGTCTAGGTCACATGGCAGGTTGCTGAACCAGGCCCCAGGCTGTGTGAGCCTTTCCCCAGCACCTTGCGAGTGTGGCTTAACTCTAGAGGTCTAAGGCTGTGCTCAAGGGATCCTCCCCTAAACCTCTTAACCCAACCTTTCTCTGGGTACCAAACTTTGGGGGTTAGTTTTTTAGCAAACAACAGGAAGGCTTTCCTGAACCCATTCTTAGCTGGGAAGCGGAAGTCTCAGAGACTGAGAGAGCTTGGGGACCAGAGAAGCAGGAAGGGTGTTGGCATCCTAGTCTCCCCAGAAGGGGAGAATCTTCTGAAGGCTACTTAGGTCTGGATGCCCTGAGAGGGGTGAGGCCTTCTGGAGGTGACCCAAAGGGAAGCTCAGGCTGCAGCAGTGGGTTGCGGCCAGAACTGTTGGTTTCCTGGGTTGCACAGGAGACATTTGGTCTGGAAAAGCTTTTAGCTAATGGCCTAAGTGCGTTGTGCCATCACAATGGTGCCTTTCCCTGGGATTTATTGATAATCAGCTTTGTCCTGATTTGCAGGGCAGGAGGCAGGGGTTAGAGCTCTTGCTGGAGAGGATGTATGTGGACAGGAAACGCTGGTCCTAGTCCATGAGTGCAGACAGTCCCTTCCCTTCCCGTCCACATCTCCCACTGCTCCTGTCAATGACTTGAACCCCGACCCTTACTTTCATCTCTGCCAAATAATTTTCCTTCCCTCCCTGCCTGCTTGCCTGACCTGCCCAGGGGCCCCTGGATGAAGCCAACAAGTATGAGTCTGGCAGTCCAGGGCTCTGAATCAGGTTCTGAAAGCCTTGGGCTGTCTCCCTGTCCTCCTCCAGGTGCCTTCCCTGAAGGGGGTGGGGGGAGTTTGTACTGGAGAGCTGTTTTTGTTTTGAGGCCTTCTGGTGGTGCTCAGAGATTACTCCTGGAGATGCTCGGGGACCTTGGGGTGCTGTTCCTCCTTGTGCTATCTATGTATTCATGCCTGCTGACTCTCTGGACCTGGAGACAGGTTTGGTTTGGTCTTTCCTTGCTACACCTGGTGGTGCTCAGGGCTTACTCCTGGCATGGTCATAAGGTGTGCCTGAGATGGTACTGGGTCAGCAATGACAAGGCAAGCACCTCCCCACCAGGGCAATATTTTTTTTGCGGGGGGGGCCACCTGGAGGGCAGTTTTAAGGGCTTCACAAATGACTGGCCTGACTTAGCAGACCTGGTACACACACACACACACACACACACACACACACACACACAACCGCCATCCTGCCCCCCCGCCCCCCCACCGCCATCCTGCCTCCCCCCCATCCAGTGATTTCCTAAACACTTTCTTGGTGACCTTATCCCTTCATCCCTGGGGATACAGATATCTTAGAGAGACCTGTGTAATAATAACACGAATGCCACTAGTGAGCCCAGGATCTCAGTACAAGGGAAAAGAACTGGTTCCTGGGACTGGAGGACAGTGCAGGATTCGGGTCTGGAATCTGCCTGGAGTGCTCAGGACCAAGACCCTTCCCTCTTGGACGCGCCAGCCTAGTGGCACTGCTCTGGGTACCACCACCAGAGGGCAGTGTGGGGCTGCTGTGCTCCCTAACCTTGCGCTTTAAGGATCTGGTAGACCGAGAAGAAAGGGGCTTGGAGGAGGAGGGGTTCTCAGGGAAGAAGAGGTTGTAGCTGTTGTCTGATTTGAAGCCTGAGCCATTTTGCTTCTTACAGATTTGTGATGCTGGACATTAGGCAGAACATTGTGCCACTGCCCCAGGAGCTGGTGGCTTCCTAGAGGTGCAGCCGGAGCTCCTTGGGCTACAGCCTGTGGTGGTTCTCTCCCCTAACAGCCAGGCCCTAGAGAAAAATCAAGGAGCACTGAGACCCTGCCCTCGGTCCTGGGGAGGGTGTGGGGCTCGTGTCTGGGATGCCTGGGAGATACTCCTTCCCTCTGTGACCACACCCTGGCCAAATGAAGCAATGGAAGCTCTGATTCTAGAAGAACCATGCCAGGGGAGGGCAGAGGGGCAGGCTTTCATCCTAGGAACATTCTATTCCAGCTGCTCAGACCAGTGGGGTTCTAGCCGAGGACAAAGGCCCAAAACGAACTTGGAGCTCCCAGTCTTTTTGTTATTTTGGGTCACACCTAGTGAGTCTCAGAGGTGGCTTCTGACTCTGTGGTCGGGAATCACCTCTGGTTGTGCTCATGGACAATATAGGATGTCAGGGGTTGAACCCAGATTGGCCAATATGCAAGGCAAGTGTTCTACCTGCTCTATTATCTCTCCGGCCCCATGAACTTCCAGTCTTTCTGGGGCCCCTCCTTAGGAGATAAATGTTGGATTAGGGTGGGGCTGGGGGCTTGGCGTACTGGTTAGCTATGGGATAGAAATAATTAAAGTTCCTATGCCAATTCTTTCCAGCATGTCCCAGCTCCTCTGCACCTTGGAGCTGCTCTAGTCAACGTGCCGGGATTCTGCTCCTTCCCTGGGCACCTCCTCCAGGAAGCCTTCTCCAGTGGACCCTCTGCAGCCTGGTGCTCTCCTCCCGTCCCAGGCAGTGGTGGGGGCTGGCTGCTGGGAGGCTGTCTGTACTCTGTATTCCTTTCTATTTGCTACATTTGACTTAGGCTTACTCTGCACACTTAGCAATGTTACCACATGTCTCAGACACGGATTGAGAGTGCAGTATTCATTTCCAATATAGAAACACAACTTTGTGTTTAAAATGTAGTCATAATTCTTAAATAAGTCATAGGATAGCAGGTTCCAATTTTTGTTGATGCCGTTGCTTCTGGGTCTAACGGCACTGGGAGACAGGTTGAAGGGTCAGCACTGGCCTGAGAAAGCCCCTCATTTCCCCAGTCCCACCCCTCTCCATGGGGGGTGTCCCTGTGGCACCTCAGAGGATCAGCTGCCGGCTCCTGGGGACATACCTCCTAAGTGACAGCAGCACAGTTCGAAGTAGGGGATCCTCACATGTGTGAGGCCCTGGGTTTGATCCCTTCCACCCATCCCCCAAACAAGGTCTTAGCAAAGTTTTAAATGAAAAAATTATTTATTCAAGTGTCTTGATCTTAGAGTTGGAGGGGGCGCACTTCCTCACACACAGCTCAAACTTGTAGAATTCTGCAAAATGAATGTATCTGGAGTCCATCCTGAGTTACCTAATCAGGAAGAATAAATCTCAGTGCGAGAGAAATGTGTGTGGCTCTGAGGTTCACTTTGCCTGTGTCTGGACTTGGTGTCTGTCACTGCTGTGGAGACAGTTCCTGTGCAGTCTCCTGGCAGCGGGCCTGTGGGCTCTGCCGGCTGCTTCCCTCCGCCTGGCGCAGAGCTGAGCTTCTCCAGGTTGTGCTGAGGAAGCCAGTGGACAGGAGAGCTTGTGCGAGACTGTGGAGGATGGTGGGGCTGCCAGGGACGCCAGGCCCTGTCAGATCCTCGGAATAAACACCCCATTCTCCAGTCTCCTGCAGGGACCTCTCCGTGGCCTGACTCGGCAGGAAGGCAGGGAACAAGGCGGCCGTTGGTGCACGGCCCAGAGGTTGCCTCCTCCGGACAGAGCAGGAACAACACAGTATGGGACTGGAGGGCTGGACCCGGGAGTCTTCTGTCCCCTCCAAAGTTCACGAGCAGGCTTTCCCCGCATGAGCCCCTACCCACCAACGGTCATACTTGGTGGCCAACAGGTGGCTTCTTGGAAAGACAGCCCCCTCTGGCTGAGGCCCACTCTGTGTGTCTGTGGGGGAGGGGCGGTCATTCCCAATGTGCGCAGGGGACCATGTGCCAGGAATGGAGCCAGGGTCAGCCATGTGGAAGGCAAGTAGCATAACCACTGCACTGTCTCTGCACCTTCTGATCCCCATTTTTTTTTGGGGGGCACAACTGAAAGTGCTGATGGCTTATTCCTGACTCTGAGCTCAGGAATCACTTCTGAGTGGGCTTGGGGACCATACGTGGTTGCTGGGGTTTAAGCCAACCCCAGGTTGGCTGTGTGCAAGGCAAATGCCTTACCTGCTGTACAGTCACTCTGGCCCTGACCCCCACTTGATTCCTGCCTGCCCGACATCTTAGCTGCAGGATCTGACCAGGTGAGGAACAATGTTACCCACCAAGTCTTTTTCTTACACCCGAAACACTGCACCAGCCCCAACCACACCCATAGGCACACCTGCTGCCATAGGTCTCTGACAATCACAAGCTACGGCCAGTATCACATGTGCATCAAGGAAATATCTTGGCATACTGCTACATTCTGTGGTCATACATGACACAGTGGTACAAACTCGCCATCACATGGCCTGTCATAAGTACAGGCGTGAAAACAGTTTCAGAACAGGATTGTGCAGGCCTTACCAGGAATCCCACTGTTCACTCTTCTGGCCTCAGTCTCCCTCCCGCACAGCAAAGTAATGCTTGCTTTTCTCTGAGGTGTCAGAGAGAGTGCAGGGGTTAAGGCATTTGCTTATAGTGCAGCCAACCCAGTTTGATCCTGGAGTGTCATGGTCCCCCTGGGAAGAGCCAGGAGTGATTCCTGAATGCTCGTGGGTTTGACCCAAACCACACCCCCGAAAAACCCAAAAAACCCCAACAAAAACAAGAAATTGATCATGTGGAGTTGAGAGGAGTTGAGAGGATGATTGGCAAGACCTTAGTCTGCCTGGGAACGAGTGTTCCAGGGGTGGGCTGGAGAGAGAGTATAGTGGGCAGAGATCTTGCCTTGCATGCACTCAAATCATGTTCACTCTCTGGAACCCCATGTGGTCCCCCAAGCCCTGCTAGGAGTGATCCCTGAGCACTGACAGATGTGTTTCAAAACAAGAGCCATAGTATAGCAGGTAAGGCATTTGCCTTGCATGTGACTGACCTGGGTGTGATCCCTGGCATCACATATGGTCCCTTGAGAGCCACCAGGAGTAACCCCTGAGCATCATCGGGTGTGACCCCAAAAAGCAAAAACCCCAAAAAATGAAATACCCACAAAACCGAAAAACAAGCTCTCCTACCCAGTCCGTCTTTCTTTTTTCTTGTGGGAGGGGTGTTGAGTCCACACATGGCAGTGCACGGGGCCACTCCTGAAGTGATTCCTGGCAGTGCTGGGGAACCATATGTAGTGCTGAGGATTGAACTGCGCTTGGTGGGATGCAAGGCAAGTGTTCACTTCCTGTTCCCTAAGGGCACAGCCAGTCAGAGCCTGGACGCTGCTCACTGTTTATCCAGCCTCTTTGATCCAGGAATTGTGAAGCCCTTAACGTATTTAGCCTCATTAGGGCCTCTGAAGTGGTGGCTTTGATGGTTCCAGCCAGGGTTGAAAAATCAAGGCCACAGAAGAGGTCACTAGGGTGAGTCCCGACACCTCACCTGCTTGGTGGGTGTCTGTGGGTGCCCCATGCTCACTGATGAACCCAAGGTAGTACAGGAAGTGAGGCGCTAGTCTTGCCTCCTAACCCGGATCCTCTCCTTAGCACCACATACGGTCCTCCAAGCATGGGCTGGCATGGCTCCTGCTCCTTTTGAGAGACTGCGGAGAGCCATCAGCCCTGGGGGGTGAGGTGGGAGTTTAGCGAGGGAGCCTTAGGCTCTGGGGGAACCTTGGCAGTCTTCCAGCGTTGGCTGTCACCACTGGAGGGTCTCCAGTCCAGGTTCCCCTCACTTGTAATTCTGCAGCCCGGGAATGGGCAGGGTAGGAGGCGTGGCAGAACTGGGCTCAGCCCAAGCCCTGGGTCTGAGGCTAAGATCCAACCAGTGGGATTCCACAGAGAAGACACTGATACACTGACTCTTCCATGGGACCTGCCGGGGCAATGCGGGCGGCTCACCTGGGCAGGCAGAGATCCTGGTACAGCTGCCAAGCAGCTGGTGGCGGGAAGGGGGGCATTATCTCTGCCACAGCTGGGACTCGGGTGACCTGCAGTTCAGCATGGAAGGCCCAGAAGAGAGTATGCCGGGCTCAGTGTAGACAAACTTGCTTTCTTCTTTTTCTTTTAGCTGTTCGGACCATACCAGGCAGTGCTGGCTGGCTGTTCCTGACTCTTTGCTCAGGAATCAGGGCACCGTATGTGGTTCAGGGGTGAAACCAGGGTCCATGAAAGAGGCAGTCACGTGCAAGGCAAGTGCCTTACCTCCTATACGATCTCTCTGGCAGTGTGGATAGTGTTTATCAGCAGGTGTCAATAGGAACAAATCCAGAGGGCGGGAAAAGGAGGCGGGCACAGCTCCCCTCCCACGTGAGAGCGGCTTCACAGACAGTGGGGCCAGAACCGAGACTTACTGCAGCACTTTGCCTCCGGCACGCTTTGAAGGTCGCGTTTCTAGGTGGGAGGCAGGGGGCCTCACCGCATACCAGGCGGAGCATGAGCTGTGTCTGTCCTGCCACTACACACCTGGGCAGGAGTGTAGGAATGCTAGGGGACTGCTCTAAACCTATCACCCTCCACACCCAGGCAACTGCCTCATGTCTCAGTTTCCCCTTCCAGTGACTGTACCACCAAGCCCCGTTAGTGGCTTAACTACCCAAACTGAGTAGTTCCTTTAACTAATTTTTGGGGAGTAGGGTGAGGGGCGTGTGGCACTGTCAGGGATCCAACAAAGGGTCTCCAAACACGCAGAGGCTCTGCTGCTGAGCCCTATCCCTGAACCCATATGCCATATCCTGGCCATTGTGTGGACTGCTGGGATGTGCAGGCCGGTGCTAGCCAAACAAAGTCTTTCCAGGCCACAGAAATGAGCCCAAGATGATAGCACGGAAGCTATCATCCAAGACATGCTTTTGTCACCTGAAGGCGGTTGGCCTTCAAAGATAGAGGGCCCTGCACCCCACATCAGAGGGAGGTGTGATCACCAAAGGGTCCATGTGCCAAAGAGCCCCCGTTTGGCCTGCAGCCCTCAGGGCTTTCCCTCGGCAGAGGCTGGGCCCGCGCGGTCAGAGGACTCAGGTCCTCCATGCAGTCCAGGGTCCGAGTCAGTTACAGGGCAGCCAGGTCGGGTAGGAGTGGGCCCGGGCCAGCAGTGGCTGCACGGGGTCACATAGTAGTTAACAGTGGCTGGCACTAGGCCATCCGGAGGCGCCAGGCCAGCGCCGGTGGCAGCCGGGCCCTGCTCGGCCAGCGCCTGGAGCGCTAGGGTGGCGATGAGGTCCAATGTCTGGCGGCGCTCATGGTTCATGAGGCACACGGTGCTCGTTGACCACGCGGTGCAGCGTCACCAGGCAGGCGTAGCGGCGGGCCGAGTCAGCCCCGCTGAAGTGGGGCCTCCAGGTAGCGCTCCAGCGTGCGCTGCTGCTCCACCAGGTCCGGGAAGTCGATGAAGAAACGCGAGCACATGTAGCGCTGCAGCGCCACACGTCGGTGCCGGGCCGCGGCGAAGCCCCCGCACCAGCAGGTGGCAGTACTTGAGCAGACCCCCTCCGCGGATCTCCTCGGGGCTGCGGCGTGGCGATGACCCGGTGCCGCAGGTGCTCCAGCGCCTCCGAGAAGTCCCCGTTACAGACTCTCACCTGTCACCGTTGGGTGGAAGGCCTCGGACATGGGCGTGGGCGAGCACTGGCCAAAGAGGAGCAAGGAGTCCAGGATGATCTGGAAGGAGTCCACGCTGAACTCGAACTGGCGCCTCACCGTGTCCACGAACTTGAGCTCCATGTTCTTCCCGCTCTTGTTGGACAGGGAGATGAGGCTCCAGCGGTCGGAGTCCGTGCACACCTTCACCAGCTTCTGCACGTAAGCCTCCTTGAGGGTCAGGGGCGTGATCTTGGCCGGCGGACGCCTGCGGGCAGGAAGTCCAGCAGGCAGGCCAGCACCACCTCCTTGGTCAGCTGGAAGGCTGCCTCGCTATGCAGGTCCACGCGGAACACCAGGTCCAGGTCCTTGTAGCCCAGGCCGTTCTCGGGATGCAGTACATGGCTGGCCGCAGAGCCGTGGAGCCGCACACTGTGCACCGGAAGTCCTCGCTCTTCCAGGCTGCTGCGGACCACCTGGGGGCGGAGGAAGAGGGGGTCAGGGGCTGGTACCTGCTGTGTAACACAGTATCACTGTGGCCGCGGGGCTGAGGGTGTCTTTTGGGAGTCACTGAACTCTCTAAGCCTTGATTTCTTAATCTGGAGAATGGCCCATTTGGAAGAATGACTCAGGAAGAACAGTCATAAGAACAGCAAGTGCAGCAAAGAACTTACGAGTGCCAGGTCCTGATGCAAGCACTTTAAACGTTAGGATCTAAGTTCAGGTAATTCTCACAGCAACCCTATGAAGCAAGTCCCATTATTCTCACTGAATAGACAGGGACTAGACGGCTCAGAGAGGCTAAATCACCCGGCACAGGTCACACAGCGGGTGAATGCAGAACCAGGACTGAAATTCAGGCAAGGTCCATGTTCTTAACCATCTTTTTTTTTTTTTTTTTTTTTTTTGCTTTTTGGGTCATACCCGGCAATGCTCAGGGGTTACTCCTGGCTCTGCACTCAGGAATTACTCCTGGCGGTGCTCGGGGACCATATGGGATGCCGGGGATCGAACCCTGGCCGGCATGGGCCGGCGCGTGCAAGGCAAACGCCCTACCTGCTGGGCTATCGCTCTGGCCCCCTTAACCACCTTTCTAAAAGCACCAATCAAATACAGCCCTGGGCCAGGCACAGTAGTAACTGCTCAGCAAGTCAGATATATTGCCGGCACCTCACACTCATTCCTACATTAACCCTCACAATAATCCTAGTTCAAGTATTAAGATCTCAACTGGCAAACAGGGGAGTTAGGCAGAGAAGGGCTGGAAACCAAACCTGCTGGTCCAAGGATCTGGCTGAGATTAAAGCCCCTGTCAGCCAGGTTCTAGGTGGTGCACATTCTGACTGTGACACACTCACTTTAATTCATCTTTACAAGGTGCCCAGTGAGGCGAATATGCTTTTCTTATGAGGAAATAGAGGATTACGGTGGTGAAACACCCAAGGCTCAGGGGGAGAATCAATGAACAGCCACAGGCTGGAAGGTAAAACTCACCCCTTACTGCTCTCAGGAGTGGGGGAGGCGCTGGCATCTGAAGAGCCCCCTCCCCCAGACAGGTGGGAAGAGCTGAGGCAGAGTCATTACTGGCTTGGGGACCAGACAGTGAATTCATGGCTGGAAGGACCCAGCTCTTTTTTTTTCTTTTTTGGGTCACACCTGGCGATGCTCAGGGGTTACTCCTGGCTCTGCACTCAGGAATTACTCCTGGCGGTGCTCAGGGGACCATATGGGATGCCAGGGATCGAACCTGGGTCAGCCACATGCAAGGCAAATGCCCTTTCTGCTGGACTATCACTCCAGCCCGGAACCAGCTCCTTTGGCCAGATGCCTTGCTGGGCCCAAAACCCGGCTGGGAGAAAAGAGGTGGTGGACCTGGACACTGAGTTTTCTCACCAACCCAGAGCGCTTCACACCGTCCTGAAAGTGACCCAGCAGCATTCCTGCCCTGAGCGATTCCGCAACCCCGCCTTGGTGCCAAGTCAGCGCCCAGCTCTTCGCCAGGCCCCCTCCCTGCCTCCCAGGGAATTACTGCAAAGAATGTGCCCAAGTGCTGAGAAGGCAAGCCTCGGTGAGGGCAATGTGAGGCGGGCGGCTCCCTCCAGGAAGGCTTCCGGGAGGACGGACTGACTAGGAGAAGGGATTGTCATGTCACGGAGATGGGGCAGGGGGCAGGAAACAGGTGAGGCGCCTGTGGGTGCCAGACATTGGACCTTTGGATCTCTGAGAGCGGCATTTTAATTCCTTTAGTTTTTTGGGGTCACACCCAGTGATACTCAGCATTTCCATCTAGCTCTGCACTCAGGAATTACTCCTGGAGGGGCCTGGAGGCCACATGGGATGCCGGGGATCAAATCTGGGTCTACTCTGCATATAAGGCAATGCCATACCTCCTCTACCATTGCTTCAGCCTCCTGTGATCAGCACTTTAACTTACTACTTAAGATATATATCATATATTATATATATGTATACACACATATTGGTTTTTGGGCCACACCGGGCAGTGCTCAGGGGTTACTCCTGGCTCCTGGCTTAGGAACTATACCTGGCAATGCTTGAGACATCATACGAGGTGCTGGGGAATTAAGCCTGGGTTGGCCACATGCAAGTGTCCTACCCATTCTACTATGGCTCTGGCACTTTTAAGAGATCCCAAGAGTGAAAACACTTGCCTGAGATTGTGCAGAGATGCTTCAGTCCAGGTGTGGCTGACTCCACAATCTGTCCTCTCTCTCTTTCTTTTTCTCTCTTTCTCTCTTTCTTTCTTTCTTTCTTTCTTTCTTTCTTTCTTTCTTTCTTTCTTTCTTTCTTTCTTTCTTTCTTTCTTTCTCTTTCTTTCTCTCTTTCTCTCTTTCTTTCTTTCTTTCTTTCTTTCTTTTTCTTTCTCTCTTTCTCTCTTTCTCTCTTTCTCTCTTTCTCTCTTTCTCTTTCTTTCTTTCTCTCTTTCTTTCTTTCTTTCTTTCTTTCTTTCTTTCTTTCTTTCTTTCTTTCTTTCTTTCCTTTTCTTTTCTTTTCTTTTCTTTTCTTTTCTTTTCTTTGGGATGCCGGGATTGAACCCAGGCGGGCATGGGCCAGCCGCATGCAAGGCAAACACCCTACCTGCTGGACTATCGCTCTGGCTGGCCCTCCCTCCTTCCCTCCCTCCCTCCTTCTCCTTCCTTCCTTCCTTCCTTCCTTCCTTCCTTCCTTCCTTCCTTCCTTCCTTCCTTCCTTCCTTCCTTCCTTCCTTCCTTCCTTCCTTCCTTCCTTCCTTCCTTCCTTCCTTCCTTCCTTCCTTCCTTCCTTCCTTCCTTCCTTCCTTCCTTCCTTCCTTTCTTTTCTTTTCTTTTCTTTTCGATGCCAGGGATTGAACCCAGGCGGGCATGGGCCAGCCGCATGCAAGGCAAACACCCTACCTGCTGGATTATCGCTCCTGGCCGGCCCCCCTTCCTTCCTTCCTTCCTTCCTTCCTTCCTTCCTTCCTTCCTTCTTCCTTCCTTCCTTCCTTCCTTCCTTCCTTCCTTCCTTCCTTCCTTCCTTCCTTCCTTCCTTCCTTCCTTCCTTCCTTCCTTCCTTCCTTCCTTCCTTCCTTCCTTCCTTCCTTCCTTCCTTCCTTCCTTCCTTCCTTCCTTCCTTCCTTCCTTCCTTCCTTCCTTCCTTCCTTCCTTCCTTCCTTCCTTCCTTCCTTCCTTCCTTCCTTCCTTCCTTCCTTCCTTCCTTCCTTCCTTCCTTCCTTCCTTCTGCTTTTTTGGGTCACACCTGGCAATGCTCAAGGGTTACTCCCAGCTCTGCATTCAGGAATTATTCCTGGCGGTGCTTGGGGGACCATATGGGATGCTGGGGATCGAACCCAGACCCGGCATGGGCCGGCCGCGTGCAAGGCAAATGCCCTACCCGCTGGGGTATCGCTCCAGCCCAATCTGTCCTCTTTTTAGCATACTTCCACCCCAGGGAACAGAGCAGAGACAAGAAACCAGGATTCTAACCCCTCCCCCACAATCCCCTTTTAGGATGGTAAAATGATAGTACAGTGGGTTGCACATTTGCCTTGCATGTAGCTGACCTGGGTTCTATCCCTGGCATCCCATATGGTCCCCTGAGCACCACCAGGTGCAATTCCTGAGTGCAGAGCCAGGAGTAACCTCTGAACACCGCCAGGTGTGACCCAAAAAGGAAAAATGACAGAATGGCAAAGTGAGAGGAATTCTTCCAGTTCTGAAGCTCACAGGGTCTGAGTAGCTGGGGAGCAGGAATGTGGTGGTGGGGTGTTTTAGCCAGTCACAAAAGGGAGCCCAATGTAAGGGACCAGCCTTTGCAGTATGGTCTGTGGGACTTCTAGCCCATAACTTGGCACTGCCTGCTATGCCCATGTTGGCCAATGGGAGAAGTGGGCCAAAGTGCTTGTCTCAAGGACCCTGCCAGACCCACAGAACAGACCAGCCCCTCCCCAAGTCCCATGAGAGCTGACTGGGCCTTACTCAGTGCCCACTCCAGGGCATGGCATCTGGCTTGGTCAGTAGGAAGCTGTATCCTCGTTAAATCGCCTGCGTCAGGCCATGTGGCCAGCTGTGTCAGCCAGCCAGCGGCTGTTGTCTTTTTCCCAGGCATGACTACTGCCGGCTTGGCAGGTAGTCCCCAGATACTGCCACACCCCACACTGCAGGGCAGCTTGGAGTCTCCTGAATCAGACTTTCCAGCTATGGAGGGGGTAGTGGTTGCACCCTCCCTTTCTCCCGTCAAAGGCACTCCCAGAAGCACTCTGCTGCAGGCTGTATAGAGCTGTCAGTCAGCGGCTTCCAGCACACATCCCAGGCACCCAGAGATGTGATCTTTGCATACATGAGAACCTGGGCTTTATTCCTGGCACCAAAACCCCAAAACCCACCTTCTGAGCAATTCAATGCAGGCCCTCTGGCTGCAGCTAGAGATATCAGATTATCTGGGCCTAAAGAGGGCAAAGGACTTGTCCAAGGTCTCCTAAAACCAATAAGCAGCCAAGTTCATTAGAACTGGCCTTCCAGAACGGGCAGGGCAAGGCAGTCTCCTGTAGGGAGAGGGTCCCCACTAGCTGGGATTCAGGCAAACAGCATTTGCTCAGATCTGTGAGGGAAGCAAGTGAGAAAAGGGGCAAATATTGAACTGTGGTATCACTCAGTCCTGGTAAGAAACACACACATACAAACACACACACACACACACACACACACACACACACATATATATATATATATATATATATATATATATACATACACACACACAGCCCAATATCTGCAAAGTTGCCAGCTGTGGACTCTGCAAGGAGAGTCCACAGGTGGAAGAACAGTCCAGGTCAGGTGAAGAGACCTGTTCCCTTTAGATTCTGGTGGCGGAGAGGGCACAGGAGAGGGGGACAATACACCCCTCTTCAACAGACACAGGGCTCATCAAAGGGGGAGATAATCTGGGCTCTGGCACTGGAAGTTCAACCCAGCTCAGAGCTCTTCTGCCTCTTGCCACCAAGGCCAATGACTCCCTGTTCTGGACTGACACCTAGGACACGCTACCATACCACAGTGATAAGTCGCCTCCTATGGGCCCACAGCCTCCCTTCCCTAGCTGGGAGCATGTACAAGTAGGAAAGCGGGGTCCCAGTCAGCTCCGTGGCCCTGTAGTCCTCACTAGAGTTTGGCAGAGAGCAGATCAGAGGAATGATGATTTTTATTTGTTGCTTTTTTTTTTTTTTGGACCACAACTGGTGGTGCTCAGAGGCCACGGGTGTCTCTGTACTTAGGGAGTCTCTCTTGTCACTTCTGGGGGTCCAATATGGCTCAGCCACTTGCAATACACATGCCTTACCCCCATACTATCTCTCTGGCACAGGAAAAGTGGCTTAGATCAGACCAACAGAGGCAGAAACTACCCACGCATGCCTACCACCACAGTCCTGAAGGTAGAGCAGGTGGGACCCTAAGGCTGACCTGAGAGTCCTGGGGAGACAACCCCCACTGGTTCCTTAATTACCCCATGACAGTGGCAGCGGAGGAATGCCACACTGCGCACCACTGGGGCCGTGAGTGAGTCAGTGCTGGGGCATTTGCCCCCCCACCCATTCCTTGGTAATCCCCCAGCAAGAGCCCCTCACCCCCTGCGAGGCCCCATGAAGAAAAGGCAGAAGATACACAGGGCCAGATTCACCCAGCTCAGATGACCACTCCCCAGAAAGGTCATCTTTTGGCAGGAATGGTGGCCAGGTTTTCTCTTCTGCATATCAGAGGCTGCCCCTCAGACATGAAAGCTGAGTTTTGGGAATAGGAGGAAGGTGGGAAAACCTGGAGTAGGCAGCAGCTGGCTCCTGAAAGAGCCCAGATTCTCCAGGCATAGAGTCCCAAAAGAGCGCAAATGGGTTCAGTGCAATCCCTGAATCTCAGGGGCTCAGCTTAATACCTGGCACTTTCTGCTCCACCCTACAGAGAGGGGCCTTGCCCCCCCCCCCCCACCAGCACCAAACCCATCAGCAACCAGGCTGACTCTCATAGGGCGTGCCCCCTCTTCTCACACCCCCAAAGTAAGAAAAAAATAGAATCTCCTAGGTTCCATGTTCACCTCTTTAGGTTATCTTTGGCAGTAACTTCTCCACCCACAAACAGGGACAATAAATATCACATTCTGGCAGTGAGAGCAAGACAGGGCGTTGCTATACAGGCGAAAGAGCGGATTCTAGGATGCCGAATGACCTGAGCAGGGTTTGGGGTTGCCCACTTCTCCCTCTTCTCAGGAGAGATGTGGGACTTGGGGCCTGACACCTGGACTCGTTTCCAGCCTTGGAGTGTGGAGGCGGTGGGGGAGGAGGGGAGCTAAGCTAATGTCACCTCTGGAGCGTGGCCCTCTGACTCCCAGGCGGAATCCATCTCGCCAGGGGGCTTCTCCTGAGCCTGGACTTTGGGAGGCGCGGCACAGGTTCTGCCCCTCGAGCCTTGCAGGAACGTAAGGCGGTAAGGTCGGAGGAGGAAGGTTTGGGGATGAAAAGAATTTTGGCATTCAAGCACGCACATCTCCGCCCAGCTCTGCCGGGGCATCTTTTTGCCCTTGCTGGCAGGGCCATCGGGACCTCTACCTGGAGGCAGGGTCCCGCCTCATTATCACTCTCTCAAGTCTTCTCCCATCTTCCCCCGCTCTGCAGCCTCCTTCCAGATGAGCCCCATTTCCCGTAGCTGCTGTACCGAGAAGGAAGCCCCTGCCGCCTTCCAGCCAGCAGCGCGCCCGCCCCGACCCCACAAGCCCGCCGTCTCACCTGCACTATCTGCCGCGGGGGCACGCTCAGGGTGGGGAAGTTGCCGCGCCCGTGAATGGGAATCGGCTCGCTCAGGAGCGCGTCCAGCCGCTTCACCTGGGACCAGCCCAGCCCACTCAGATGCCGTCTGGGGGAGGCCGAGGTGGACTCCGGGTCGGGGGCCGTCACCTGTCAGGGTAGCCGTGGCCACCGCCGAGGCCGTCGCTGTCCCCATCTGCGCAGCCGCTCGGTCTGGGCTCTCCACTTGGCTCTCCGACGGCATCATTAGCCGGGCCCCGGGGCCTCGAAGGCAGAAACCCAGGGGGTGCTTTAGGGGAGGAGGCAGGAGAGAGCGCTGGGCCGAGGCCAAGGCTGGGGGTGTGGCTGCAGCGACAGGGGAGGCAGCGACGGCGAAGCAGACCCAAGGCACACCTCCGACGGTGACGGCCAACCGACCCTAGAGCCCCGCGCGGCGGGCCCAGGCCGCTCTTATAGACCGCGGGCGGCTTGCCCATTGGTCGCGGAGGCGGTGACGCAGAGGAGCCGTCCGCCTCCCGGCGCCTCTGCTATTGACTTGCAGGGCTTTGCACCTGAGCCACTGGTTGCCAGAGTCAGCGGTTGACTAGGAGGCGTACCCATGCCCCCGCCCTGCCCGCCCTTGCCCCGCCCTGCCCCGCCCCTACCCGCACAGAATTTCCTCCTTTGGTCCTTCTGCGAACTTCTTTCGCATCTCTGTGATTGGCAGAGGCGGCGGCTTGCTGGATCTAAAGGGACTGCTCCCTCCAGGGTCAGGAGGGAGGGCAGTAAAGGTGGGGTTTGTGGCGGGGAGGGGGGACACTGAGATATTCCACGACCCCCACCTTCCGGTGTCCCCAACATTCGCGCTCCCCTCCCCACGCGCGCGCACGCTCTCGTCCCGAGGAATTTGGGCAATAGATGACCTGGTCCTGATCATCTTTGCTACTTTCAAAAATCCTAGAGAGAAGGCACCACTTGCTGGAGTCCACAGAAAGCATCTCACGCTCACTGACCAGCTTTCAGAGCAATGTAACGAGCACGTGTAAGCAAGGGTAGATTCTTGTATAAAGGCCCAGAGATCAAACCCAGGGTCTCAGACTTGAGAGGCATGTGACTGGCTCTCCCCAACTCCAGTCTACGCAGCATTTAAGCTCCCTTTCAGAGGAGGCCTGACTCCCTTGAGATCCCACAGCAGGAAAAGTTAACTCCTCCTTCCCCCATCTCCCCGTGTACCGGTTTCCTGACGATGTCTCTTCCTCTTTTCACTACATTTGCGCAGACCGCAGGCCTTTAGCGGCTGGAAGGTGGAAGGAAGATGGAACCCAGGTGCTGGAATTTCTGACCCAGCCTCTGGGGCTCTTCTGCAGTGCCTTCTGGGTCGCAGTGGGAAGTCCAGCTTGTCAGCCTTCCCAAGTCCCATTCGCCTTTTATTTGTTGTTTATTTATTTATCTTCTATTTATTTATTTTGCTTTTTTGGGTCACACCCGGCGATGCTCAGGGGTTACTCCTGGCTCTTTGCTCAGGAATTTCTCCTGGCGGTGCTCGAGGGAACCATATGGGATGCCGGGGGATGGAACCCTGGCCGCTGGGCCGACCACGTGCAAGGCAAAGCGGCCTACCCGCTGGGCTATCGCTCCGGCCCCAATTTGTTGTTTATTTTATTTGCTTTTTTGGTTCACACCCAGCGATGTTCAGGGGGTTGCTCCTGTCTCTGCACTTAGGAATTACTCCTGGCGGTGCTGGGGGACCATATGGGATACTGGGGATCGAACTCAGGTCAGTGTATGCGAGGCTAACACTGTAGCCGCTGGACTCTTGCTCCTGATCCCCAACCCCCCCATCCACCTTTAGGCGAGTCACCAAGCCTATCTGAGCTACTTTTCTCAATAGCAGTAGAGAAAGTGCTCACTAAATAGTTAACTTTTACAATCTGGTTATTTATAGTTGGCAAAACACATTTATGTTTTTCCTTTTTTTGCTTTTTGAGTCACACCCGGCAATGCCCAGGGGTTACTCCTGGCTCTGGACTCAGGAATTACTCCTGGTGGTGCTCAGGGGAGCTTATGGGATGCTGAGGATAGAACCCAGGTCAGCCACATGTAAGGCAAACACCCTACCCCCGCTGTGCTATCGCTCTGGCCCTGCACCTTTGCTTTTCAAATACTTATGGTCCCCTGAGCACTGCCAGGACATTTCAGACCAGGAATGTTAAGAGAAGCACAGCTCACAGAGCAAGTAGTGAGCCCCGGCGCACAGGTTGTGAAGGCAAAGTAGACCCAAGGCACTCCTGCAACCGTCATGACCAACGGAACCCAGAACCTTTTTCCTGTGGCCCAACTCCCTCCTCTGATCCCTAGGCAATTATACATTGCTTTTTCTCTCCCACTCCACAGAACCCAGAGGGATGAGACTTGTTATTATTCTTTTTATCTATCTATCTATCTATCTATCTATCTATCTATCTATCTATCTATCTATCTATCTATCTATCTATCTATCTATCTATCTATCTATCTATCTATCTATCTATCTATCTATCTATCTATCTATCTATCTATCTATCTATCTATCTATCTATCTATCTATTGCTTTTTGGGTCACACCGGGCGATGCTCAGGGGGTTACTCCTGGCTCTGCACTCAGGAATTACTCCTGGCGGTGCTCGGGGACCATATGGGATGCCGGGGATCGAACCCTGGCTGGCATGGGCCGACTGCGTGCAAGGCAAATGCCCTACCTGCTGGGCTATCACTCTGGCCCCTGTTATTATTCTTTTAAATGTATCCCAGGACCAGAGCAAATAGTACAGCTGGTAGGGCATTTGCCTTGTACTACGGCTGACCTGGGTTTGATCCCATATGGTCCCCCGAGCACCGCCAGGAGTAGTTTCTGAGTGCAGAGCCAGGAGTAACCCCTGAGCTTACAGGGTGAGACCCAAAAAAAAAAAAAAAAAGTATCCCTTTTTTTTCTTATTTTTTTGTTTTTTGTTTTGCCCCCATGATGTCCAGTTTGATTCCATGCTTGGGCGCTGCTCTCAGTGCTTAGGGGGGAACCACATAGTGCTGAGTATGGAAACCCAGCTGCATGCGTGTAAACACATGCCCCAGTCCTTTGAGCTAAATACTTGTCTCCCCACCTCTTTTCCTCCTTGACTTTTGTTTTGGGGCCATAGTCAGCTGTGCTCATAGCCACCTCTCTCAGGCTAGGACCACCACTTCTTGTTTTAGGTGGGGGCTACTCTCTCAGGCTAGGACCACCACTTCTTGTTTTAGGTGGGGGGCTACTCTCTCAGGCTAGGACCACCACTTCCTGTTTTTGGTGGGAGCTACTCTCTCAGACTAGGACCACCACTTCCTGTTTTTTGGTGGCAGCTAAAACAGGACCGTGCCCTTACCCCTCCCTCCATCATGACTGGGGTCAGGAGCTTCTTCTGGCCCCAGGGGGAGCCCAGTGCTTGCTCCACGGTGTGACTGTGACTTGGAGCAAGTCTCTTGCACGGTCCTCATCCCAGTGCTTACTATTTTGTTTTGCCTTCTGTGGGGAGATAACAGAGAACAGCCCTCCTGGGAATGGGCAGTCTCCAAACCCTTGACACAGCATCACTTCTATGGAGGGAGTAACATTTGTTGAATACCTACAAGGCATGAGATGATTTTATGTACAGGACCTCTAATTCCTAAAAATACACATTAGGATGTGGGCTCATTATCTTCAATTTACAGATGAAGAAATCAAGGTTTAGAGAGGTCAAATGACATGCCTAAGGTCACACAACCACTAATTGGCAGTTTGCAATGCGAGTCCAGGTCTCCTGACTCCAGAGACTTTTTTTTTTCCAATTCCAGGTATTGAACTCAGGGCCTTACACATAGCCTAGAGCCCAGGAGCCCAATTATTTTTTGGAAAATGCAGAAGACCAAAAAAAAAAAAAAAAAAGAAATTGGTGCTCAGATTAGGGGCTTACTCTTGGCTCTGTGCTCAGAGATCATTGCTGGTTGTCTCTGGGGCCCTCATGGGGTGCCAAGGATCAAACCCAGGTGGACCATATGCAAGCATGTGCCTGATCACTGTACTATCGCTCCAGCCTTAGAGCCTACCTTTCATTTGTTTATCTATCGATCTATCTATCTGTCTGTCTGTCTGTCTGTCTGTCTGTCTGTCTGTCTGTCTGTCTGTCTGTCTGTCTGTCTGTCTGTCTGTCTGTCTGTCTGCCTGCCTGCCTGTCTATTTATTTATTTATTTATTACTTTTTTTTTTTGGGTCACACCCTGCGATGCTCAGAGGCTACTCCTGACTCTGCACTCAGGAATTACACCTGGCGGTGCTCGGGGGACCATATGGGATGCCGGGGATCGAACCCAGGCCGGCATGGGCCGGCTGTGTGCAAGAGCAAACACCCTACCTGCTGGGCTATCACTCCGGCTCGAGCCTACATTTTAAACCGCTAATGGAAGAGTTAGTATAAATCAGAGTCATGCTGGGCACAGACCTGCCAATGTCCCAAGGTTCATTCATTCATTAACCAACCCTGCTGGGTACCAGGCTAGGTTCCTATGATAGTGAGGTTTCCACCCTTCTAAAACTGATGTTCTGATGTAGAAAGACAAGAGTAAAGTAAACAAACAAGTAAACATTTCAAATTGTGAATGTTAATAAGAAATTATTTTCAGGTTAATGGGAGAGAGCATACGTGTGTGTGAGAGAGAGAAATAGAGAGAAGGAGAGAGAGAGGGAGAGAGAGCAGTCTCTGGGGTGGTGCCCGTGGTAGCCCATTTCCACCCATCTTCTGTGTCCATTTCTGCCTGAGCTGCCCATGCTGATCCCTGGGAATTGAGTTTTGGGAGGCGAATGTGCCAGGCCACACATTCCTAGACCCTGAAGACCTGAGCTGGCAGGATTTGGGCAGCCACTTGGCTCCTGTTCTTCCATTTTAGAGATGGGGAGTCTGGGGGACATACCCAGAGAGACTGGGTCAGGTTGGAATGACATAGGGCTGGTGAAGGTGACCTGGTGTTGGGCCCATCCCACACATTTGAATCCACAGTCCTCTAAAGGACAGTCCTGAAGATCTTTTCTCCTCTCTCCTTTTTTTTCTGTCTGGGCTAGGAAGAGCAATTGGCAAATTCATGCTCGGTGAGTCACCCTTCTATTGACTGTCCTAAATTCAAGCTAAGTGGACCAGGGTCTGCCCAGTTGAGGATCTGTGCATCACTGTGGGTGGGGGTGGAGGGGAGGGAGCTAACTAGGGATGGGGAAGAGAAAAGAGGAAATAGCTCAGGTAAGCTGAGCAGTGTGTGGTATTTTCACCAAGATCAACTTGTTTTTGGATTTAGATTTTTGGGTCACGTCCAGCAGTGTTCAGGATTTATTCCTGTCTCTGTGCTCAGGGGTAGCTCCTAGCAGTGCTCTGGGGATCAAACCTGAGCCTCTGGCTACAAAGTGTGTGCTCAGCCTAATTGAACTATCACACCTGAGGTGCTCAGGGCTTACTCCTGGCTCTGTGCTCAGGGATCATTCCTAGCAGGGCTCAGGAACTATATGCAGTGCTGAGGATTGAACCCTAATAAACTGTGCAACTACAGTCTAACTGGCTGTACTATCTTTCCAGCCTGACCCCTGACTTTTTTTTTTTTTTTTTTTTGCTTTTTGGGTCACACCCGGCGATGCTCAGGGGTTACTCCTGGCTCTGCACTCAGGAATTACTCCTGGCGGTGCTCGGGGGACCATATGGGATGCCGGGGATCGAACCCAGGCTGGCACAGGCCGGCCGCGTAAAGGCAAACGCCCTACCCGCTGGGCTATCGGCTCCGGCCCTTTTTTTTGCTTTTTGGGTCGCACCTGGCAATGCTCAGGGGGTTTCTCCTGGCTCTGCACTCAGGAATAACACCTGGCAGTGCTCGGGGACCATATGGGATGCCAGGGATCGAACCCAGGACGGCATGGGCCGGCCGCATGCAAGGCAAACGTCCTACCCGCTGGACTATCACTTTGGCCCTGTTTGTTTTTTTGGGTCACACACATTAGTGCTCAGGACTTATTCCTGACTCTAAGCTCAGGGATCACTCCTTGGGGATCATATGGGGTGTAGGGTATTGAACCCAGATGGTTGCATGCAAGGCAAGTATCCTACCTGCTGTATTATTTATTTATTTATTTATTTATTTATTTATTTATTTATTTATTTATTTATTCATTTATTTTTTGCTTTTTGAGTCACACCCGGCAATGCTCAGGGGTTACTCCTGGCTCTGCACTCAGGAATTATTCCTGGCGGTGCTCAGGTGACCATATGGGATGCCGGGATCGAACCCAGGCCAGCACGGGCTGACCGTATGCAAGGCAAATGCCCTACCGCTGGGCTATCTCTCCGGCCCCCTGCTGTATTATCACTCTGGCCTGATCCCCAACTTTTAATTGTTCCTGAGAATGGTAGGGAATAACAATTGGGATATAATTGAAGAGTCCAAATAACTTTCGAATATTATACATGAACTTTGTCTTCTTTAACAAGGTTTTCAACTTTTATTTTTCTCTTTTTGCTTTTTGGGTCACAACCGGTGCTCAGGGGTTATTCCTGGCTTTGCACTTATGAATTACTCTTAAAGTGCAGTGTTCAGAGGACCATATGGGATGCCGGAGATCGAACTCAGGTTGGCTGCATGCAAGGCAAATGCCCTAACTGCTGTGCTATCTCTCCAGCCCCTACAACTGATTTTTTAATTTTTATTTATTTATTTTTTGCTTTTTTTTGGGTCACACCTGGCAATGCTCAGGGGTTACTCCTGGCTCTGCACTCAGGAATTACTCCTGGTGGTGCTCAGGGGACCATATATGATGCGGGGATCAAACCTGGGTCGACTGCGTGCAAGGCAAACACCCTACCCGCTGGACTATAGCTCCGGCCCACAACTGATTTTTTAAAAAGTGCTTTTGGTTGGGATATAGCTCGGTGGTAGAGAACTTGCTTTGCATGAGTGAAGCCCTGGGTTCAATGCCTGCACTAAATAAGTAAAATGAGGACTTTCTGTGAGAAGTAATCTTTGTGACATAAGTAAGTTGCTTTCCTTATCTGAAAACTCCATTTCCTTTCTGTGAGGTGGCAGTGAAAGCAGGAGTCAGGAGCTTCCATTCACTCCTGCTACACCTTAGATGGATGGGAAGGGAGAAGGCATCCTGGGGGAGAGTCTGGTTTCTTACCTTGACCCTCCTCATCTCTGGAACTCTGGACCAGAGCATTCTGGGATGTTGCCCACTGTGCTTGGAACCGCACTGGGCACTGCTCAGTTGCTCACTCAATCTTCAGAATATCATCTTTGCACACTGACATAATCTCTCACTGCATCTGTGGAAGCAGCAGCTCAGAAAATGGAATGGATTTGTGCAGACTCCTTTCACAGCTCCCTAGCCAGGCACTGGCTGCAGCCCGTCCCTGCCCTCCCCAGGCCCTGCTGGGATGGTTTCCTTTTTCTTTACTCACAGATAACCCTGCTGGCAGGGAAACGCTCAATGCCACCCCCACCTAACCCCGGTCTACTGTGTTTTTGCCCTCCCCAGCCTCTCATGACTACAGTAATTCCCCAGACCTTGTCATTACCAGTAATTGTACCCTAACCTTGCATAATTTCTTTTTTTTTTCCTTTTGGTAAATGTCTAATTCCCCCACCCCGCCTCCCCAGGGCATCACCTAGTGATCTCAGGGGTTACTCCTGGCTCTGCACTCAGGAATCACTCCTGGTGGTGCTCTGGGGACCATATGGGATGCTGGGGTTTGAATCTGGGTGGGCCATGTGCAAGGCAAGTGCCTCACCCACTGTTCTAGCTCGTTAGCCCCATCTAACCTTGCTTAATTTTCATATCCTAAATCCATCCTGTGTTTCCTTTCCTGCTCCCTCCTAGATCCCTGACTTCCATATTTCTTATCCATGGAGGCTCCCATTTTTCTCTCCGCCATTCTCACCTCCCTCATGTCCCAACTCTCCTTAACCAGCTTAGATTCCACGGACCATCATTGTAATTACTTCCTAGCATACACCCTCAACCCCTTACTCCTCTCTCCTTAAATTGCACTCACCTAGCCAAACCACACCCTGTTTAATCCAACTCTGCGCTTGCACCCACAGCTGATGCAGCTGAGAGGAGACCCAGCCCTGCTGACTGGTCTCAGACACGCCCACCACCCTCCAGGGGGCCCTGAGTGCTGCCGGCCTCCTCCCAGCTAAGCTGGGCTCTCCGGGTCCTCCACTCCCCACCATCCCTGATGGCCATTCACCTTCAGTTGATGACTTACCTTCACACTCCACTGAGAAAACAGAAGCAATCATAGAAGAACTTTAACCCAGGGGCCTGAGAAATGGCTCAATCATGCTTTGCTTGTCAGAAGCTCAGTTTTCCTCCCCTGGCACTGAATGGTCCTCTGAGTACTACTGGAAGTGACTCCACCCAGCCCAGGACCAGGAATAAAACTCAACTCCCACACCTCTGGATATGGCCTGAAATAGGAAATTAAAAAAAAAAAGAAGGAAGGAAGGAAAGAAGGAAGCTTTCCCAGATGCTAACCAGCTCTTTTAGCCAACCTCTGGGTCTGCCTCCTTTTGAGGCTCTCACTTGCTACCTTCGTGAACCCCGCTCTCTTTGTCAGATTCTCTGACTCGACTCTTCCCCCATCACTGTTGGGTTATGTCAGTCAGCATTAAAGCACAATTTAGGGACCAGAAAGACACAGCGGGTAAGGTGCTTGCCTTGCACAGGGAGAATCCAGGTTTGATCCCTAGCAGTCTGTATGGTCTCCTGAGCCCTGCCAGGTGTGATACTTGAACACAGAGCCAGGTATAAGCCCTGAGCACTGCTGGGTGTGGCTCCCTGTCCCCAAAGAAAGTATCTGTATGTCTGTGCCTGTTGCCTTACTGGTTCTGTTCTCTCTGTGGTGGTTAGTGCAGTGCTTGGCAGTGCTGGGTGGGGGTTTTGGTGCAGGAATTGAACCCAGAGCCTCACTCCAGAGCAAGTGCTCTACCCCTTGAGCCACACCCCAGCCCTATTCTCTCTCTCTCTCTCTCTCTCTCTCTCTCTCTCTCTCTCTCTCTCTCTTTTCTCTTGCCCCCTATTGTTTTTTTTTTTTTTTTTTTTTTTTGGGTCATACCTGGCAATGCTCAGGGTTTGCTCATGGCTCTTCACTCAAGGATCAGTTTTGGAGGTGCTCAGGGACCATACATGGTCCAGAAGTGTCAAATCCAGGCAGGGTGTGTGTAAGGCAAGCACTTTACCTGCTGTGCTCTCTGTTCAGTCCCTTAACTCTCTCTTAAATACACGGAAGGCAAGCTTTAGGACCTGCCATGCCACCAAACTTGCTTTTATCAAAGTACCTGTTACCTTCACGTTGCTAAATCCAATCAGTTTTGGCAACCACTTTATTCTATGTTGTATTTACTTAAATATATATGTATATATATGAAATTCATATACATTTCCCCCAAGGCAAGTGGACAATTCAGTCATATTTAGTAAACTCAAAGAGTTGTTTAACCAGCACCATTAGTCAATCATTTGAGTATGTTTATCAATTCCCAAAGAATCCAGGTACTATTCTTTATGTATTGGCTTTTGGGCCACACTTAGTGATGCTCAGGGTCTACTCCTGACTTTGCATTTAGGAATCATTCCTGGCATGCTCAGGGACCATGTGGGGTGTCAGGTTGGCTGCTTGCAAGGCAAGCACTTTACCTTCTGTACTATCATTCTGGCGTCAATGTTTTATTTATTTTTAATTACAAAATTCTTGGGTCCAGAGAGATAGTAAAGTGGGTAGGAGGTTTGCCTTGCACACAGCTGACCCAGGTTCAAACCTTGGCATCCCATATTGTCCCTGAGCACCACCAAGAGTAATTCCTGAGTGCAGAGCCAGGAGTAACCCCTGAGCATTGCCGGGTGTGACCCCAAAAGCAAAATAAATAAATAAATAAATGAATAAATAAATAAATAAAGAATAACTAACCTTATAAATAAATAATTTTTATGGGGGGCACTCTTAGTGGTGCTCAGGGCTTACTCCTGGCTTTGTGCTCAGAGATCACTCCTGGCAGGTATTGGAGGGGACCCTATTGGGTCCGGGGATTGAACCCAGATCTGCTGCATGCAAGGCAAGTGTCCTACCTGCTGTACTATCTCTCCAGCCCCTGTAACATTTTTTATTTTTTGGCTGGGTGGGGACTTGGGTTACATCTGACAATGCTTAAGGGTTATTCCTGGCTCTGTGCTCAGGAATTATTGCTGGGGTCACTGGGGAACCGTTTGGATGCTGGGAATTGAACCCAGGTTGACTGTGTAAAGGCCCAGTGCCCAACGCACTGTACTCGCTCTGGCCCATCCAGCCCCTGCACTTTTTATTTATTTATTTTGATTTATTGAATCACTGTTAGATACACAGTACAAAGTTAATCATGATCGCACTTTAATCATGCAGTGTTCCAACACCCATCTCCCACCAGTGTACAGTTCCTCCACCAGCACCCCAAGTTTCTCTCCAGCCCCCATCTCCAACCTCATACTTTTTATTTTTGAATTTTATTTGCATTTTAGAAAATTCATAGCAGTGCTCAGTGTTGGGGGGACCATTCAGTGCCAGGCATCAAACCCAGGCTTCCACATGCAAATATGAGTCCAGTCCCTTAATCATTCTCATGGACCCTCCCCTCACTCCGTCAGCCCTTCCCACCCCCCCACCCCACTTCCCCCTGAGGCCTAGAAAGGCACTGCTCTTTCTTTCTTCTATACAGATAGAACTAATTTTTATATTTCATATAAACAGAGACATACAAAATGTCTTTTTCAGGCCTGGAGAGATAGTGCAGCAGGTGGGCTCTTGCCTTGCATGTGGCAGACTCAGGTTTAAGCCCCAGCACCCCATAATGGCTCTCCAAGCCCTTCCAGGAATGATCCCTGAGTTCAGAGTCAGGGGTAAGTAAGCTCTGAGCACCACCGGGTGCCAAAAACCAAAGTACAGCAAAGTGGTCTTCTGTGATGGCTTATTTAGCATAATGTTTTCATGGGTGTCTGTGCTGTAACAGTATTACATTTCACTCTTGCTTTTTTTTGGGGGTGACTTTCATTTGCGCTCAGGGGCTGTTCCTAGCTCAGTGCTTGGGGTCACTCCCAGCTGTGCTCAGGACACCGTGCAGTATAGGGGGTGGAACTCAGGGCTTCATACATGCAAGGTAAGTACTCTGTCACTGAGTCAGATCTCCTGGACCCATATTTTCTTGCTTGTCAAATACTATTCCATGGATATATGTGTAGGTCACATTTTATTTATTCATTCATCAATTGATGGACATTTGGTTTGTTTCCTTTTTTATGGCCAAGAATCCTGCTATGGTTATTCATGTAAATGTATTTTTTTAAAAAAACATTACTATTATTATTTTGGGAGAGTGTTTGCGCCATACCTGGCTCAGGGCTTATTTCTGGCTTTGTACTCATGGATCACTCCTTAAAAGAATCAGAAGACTATTTGGGGTGTCAGGGATTGAATT
>JAJIBD010015377.1:0-15902 GCA_021461705.1 Cryptotis parvus | reverse complement strand
GAGCAATGTTAAGCTCTAGGACTTCCATTACAAATTTGAGATTACCCAGTAGAAGGAGAGGAGTGGAAGTGAATGAAGATCAGACTAAAGTTAACATAAGGTCACTACTAGAGTTTAATGGGCACTTTGGTGATAGTAGGTTACAGAAACTTTCCATGTCAAAACCATACATATTAGCCCTATAACCCTGTTATCTAAACTATAATATAAAATTATTTAAAATGATATATTAAAAGTAAAGTATATTAAGAGTGTGATGATCGGAAACTAAACATTCTGGGTTTGGGCCGGAGCAATAGCCCAGCGGGTAGGGCGTTTGCCTTGCACGCGGCCGGCCTGTGCAGGTCCGGGTTCAATGCCCGGCATCCCATACGGTCCCAGGAGCACCGCCAGGAGTAATTTCTGAGCTTAGAGCCAGGAGTAACCCCTGAGCATCGCCGGATGTGACCCAAAAAAAAAAAAAAAAAACAAAAAAAAATTCTGGGTTTAATCCTTTTAATTATTAAAATGGGCTCTTTTTACTGTGAACTGTTATTCAGGAATGCAGTCATATAATTGGAGGTATATTACAGTAAGTACATTAAAAAGTGTCTCAAAATGAGTTTCCTGTAATTATTAAATTTTTATACATAAGTACTGTAAATATAATTTTAATATCCTACACTTACTTTTACAAGGGTAAAATAATCAATGTTCAAGGTGTTAGAAGATTAGAGATGGAGAGACAAGATGAATCATCACACAAAAACCATGTCACATTTTATTCCATCTCCTGCTCTGCAAACCAACAGGGCAACATCAGCATAAGATTTTTAAAAGAATGAGATTGATTGCACAAATAAAACAGGACATGCTCTATTATGACAGTTTTTCTGCAGCGGTAAGATTTATCCTTGGATTCAACAACAAAAAACCCTCGGCTTAATAAAATGCTCAAAATTTATGAGATTATTATAAAATACAGTTTAATCCATGGTACATAATCAGTAAATAAACATATTGCAGGAAAAATTGCTCTTAAAATCTTTAATTTTCTAACTATGTGTTCTGCTGATGGAATTTTTGTAACACAGTTAATTTGGGGACAACAAAAGGATAATAAGAATTTTAATTCCATGATGTGTATGTGTTACTTACTTGCTCCGTAGCAAAGTGGCTATTGACTTAGAAATTAAATTCCTAGAACTTTTAACAACTTCATAATTATTAGTTTACTTATGCTAATGGAAAGGAGGTAATATTCTAAATGAGGAATCTTTATACAATACGGCATCTAAGCAATCATCCTTTTTTCCGTAAATACTTGTTACTAAAGATAATTGTTCTTTATTTATCTTGAGATTAAAACTCAGTAATGGTCAATATATGAGAATTCAAGTAGCATTATTCTAATGCAATGAGAATCCAAATCTATTTGTAATTTCAAGCTAATGGAACTTTTATTTCTAAACTTTTAACTCTGGTTCCATTGTGGTATATCCCAACATGGTTTCGTTGTGGTATATCCCAACATTGTGGTAGATCCCACACAACTAAACTAAAAAGTGTGCCTGTCGAGGAGATAGGCTTTTTGGGAAGGCGGTGTGTGGAAGACAAACTGGGGACACTGGTAGAGGGAAGTTGACAACAGCGGTAGAACTGATGCTAGAACTTAGTATGCCAAAAACTAAGTTATGGGTAACTTTATACATTCATTACAGTATTTTAATAAGAAATAAAAAATTAAAAACATACATCTTAGCAGTAAAACATGGATTTGCATTCATAATGTCTCAAAACAAGTATCTAGTTACTTTCAAATATTTTCATACATAATTAAAATGTTTCTCTTGTTCCATATCATACTGACATATTTTCTTGCAAATCCACAACATAGAGAAATCTAACTTGTTGCCTGGGTTACATTTAATCCAATTAAATCTGATCTTGAACAACTAAGTATATTCTAATTATCAACATATAGAAATGGTTAAATATCTCCCATTATTAAATTAAAAGCATTTTATTTTATTTCTTATAGTTGCCATTTCATTTTTAATTCTTCTTATAAAACAAATATGAAGAATGCTTATACTCTTTGTACCTGTTTTCCTCACAAATTACATTTTCCACTGTAAAAATATTAGTTGGAAATTTACACTTTCAATATGTAAGACTAACCTGAACTCTAGACAAGAGCAATCTTCTTTTCTCAGTAAATTCTTCTCTTCCCAATATTATGCCTACTTCTTTTTCCCTTTGCTGTTCCCATGGTGTCAATTTCTTAATAGTTGAGTACCCCAGTGCTAGTTTGGGACATCCACCTCTACCATCCATTTTCTGAACTTTGGGAAATCATATCAGTTCTAGCACCGATATGCTACTGATTCTCATCTTATTCTCATCATTCTAGATCTCTCCCTGAACACCAGATCTTAGAAAAAATATATGATTTCAAGCTCAAAATGACTGCCTAGATATCTCACAATATTTCAGACTCAGATTCTCTTACAAATTCAAATGCTGTACAACCTTTGCAAATTGTTTTTTGTAGTTCAGGGCAAAAAACACATTAACACAAATGCTTGATAAATTTCAAGACACTCATATTTTACTTAATGAGGGTCAAATAACTTCAGTCCTAAATCTTCCTATACTCATTCCTGGATGGGTTCTGAGCAGGTAGAATTTGTGTTCCATTAGCCCCTACCCTGGAAATAATATATTTGAGTTCCTACTCAATGTACATTGTGCACTTATCTACAACACCTTTGGGGAATAGGCATGGATACCAGAGTGAAACTTGTTTCCTTTGTGAATCTGGTTGGTTTTTTTCATAAACTTGAATGATTTCTGCATATAAATGTTAAGATGAGTAATTTTTCAGAATACTCAAATATCTATTCTGACCTCCAGGATTTTCTCCGTCCGTCTGCGTAACTCTTGTTTCTGGTAGCCTGTCTAAAGGATTACAACAGATTTATTAAGAATTTCATCTTCATCTCCTGAATGAAAGAATCTTCCAGGCTTCCACAGCCAGCAACACCAGGAGAGAGACACTCCCGACCCACAGCTGTGCCGCTCGACCCCACGTGGAGTGGCCCATGGCAGAGTCCAACATAGCTCCTAGGTTTTGCACACACGTGCGGGGCCGGGGTGGCCATGCTGGCCGGACTTGGAGTGGGGATTTGGGTTCCTCCTCCCATTCCTCCACCACCATGTTGGCAGGCATGGCTGCAAACTCCCAGCCTCCACAGTCAGCAACACCGGAAGAGAGACTCTCTAGACCCACAGCTGGCCGCATGAAAGACCTAGACAATAATGGAAGTTAGGACCAGGTCCTTCCCAGGATCTTTCACATTTATACACTGTAATGTTCATTCTAGTTGCAACGAACTGGGGAGGTTGATGGGGAATGGAAAATTATAGTGTCACACTAGAACTGACTATTGAGTATACAATAGATACATCATAAACCGTTAATATCTGTAGGGCAAGCCACAAAGTAAGAGAGAAGAGAGAGAGAGAAATACAGAGACAGAGAAAGAGAAAGAGAAAGTAAAGGTGCCTGCTATAGGGACAGGCTGGGTTTGGGTGGGAGGGAGTATTTGGACATTGGTGGTGGGAATGGGGCACTGGCGGAGGGATGGGTGCTGGAACACTGTAATTGTATATCTCACAATGGTATGGTATATTAAAAATAAAAGGAAAAAAAAAGAATCTTCCAAGCTTTGCATTACTATTCCTCTCAGGCTATGACTTCTAAAATTATCTCAAAGCTATAAGGATTTTTTTCATTTGTTTCTTGTCTCTCAAGTATCAGTACTCTCACATACTTGATAACTTGTGTTTAAAACTTTTCTTGATACACGCACACACACACGAACATACACACACACACACACACACACACACAGCTTGACTCATTTTGCACCTTTCAAAAGGACTTCAATTTTAGTAGAAGCAGAAAATTAGCCTGTAGTGCTTTGGAAAAAAATAAATAATGCTATCAGATGTAGTTGCATAGCAGATTTATGTTGATTTGTTTCTGACAATTTTCTCCTTTAAATGCTTTACAAATGTTATTTTTGAGGCCCTGAGATTTAAATGAGTTTGGAGAGATGCGGGCATCAAAGTTATCCAGGAAGGCCCTGCCGTCACTGGACCCTATGCGGAATGGGGGCAAACCCAACCCCCGCCTGTCAAAGGCCCAGCACTCCACCCACTGACATCTGGTTCCCACTACTGCCAGAGAATGTTCCAGCTTCAGGACTGATGTCAGCAATGCCACAGAGGCACCTGCAGTTGATAGTCTCAGCTCCAAAGTCCCTGAAGCGTACAGTCACATATGCGGCTGTATAGTGCCGCCATGTCTCAGAGCTGACAGCCCGAGAGAAACAAGAAAATGAGATAGGAACATTGAGTAGCAGTCCGCTAAACTCAATGAGTGAAAACTATAACACAGAAGGCCCAACTCACACCTAACAGCTCAATAAATTCTCAGGCCGTGATTTTAGCAGCACCATTAGGAGATATATGTGTCATGTCATACCTAATCTTAGCAAAGATATATTAACGTTGCATAATTCAATCAGTCAAGTCAATATTGATATGAAAAAAAATATAATGATTTGGAAATAAAAATAAAAACAATTACATTTTATTATCTTCATTAAGTAGACCAATTACAATTTCTCCTTAAGGATAGAAAGAAAATATATAATGACTTGAAATCTGCACTATTTAGATTGGAATAGCTTTTGAAATGATTAGAATTAATTTTTATTAAATGATTTATGTCACCTAAACATAATATCTAATATCTAATAACCTAATATTAAATGACACTTGGGTAGCTCATTAGATTATTTTTGTAAAATTCCATTTGACAAAATATGAACAAATGTGAAAAAAGATGATTAATTTTCAGTCATAGGAATACTCCCATTACTTACATTATTTTGCAGATTATTGACTCAGAAAAAAATTTTAATAACTCTAGATAATTGTTTTTCCTTATGTAAGCCACTGTAAAATTATGAACGAACCAAGACATACATGCAGTACAGACAATACAAGAAATGAAAGTTAATGATCTATTTTGATTAGGGTTAGTGAATTAAATTAATATTTTTATGAACTGAATTATAGTAGCTTCTAAGGATTCAGTGGGAAGCTGACTCCGGTAGTATTATAAAATCAAGTTTATGTTCTAGCATAGTTACTTGAAATTTGTCAAGTAAATGTTCTAAGCAGAAATAGTCTTATTCTCATCTATTAAGTAACAATTATATGTGTCCTAAATATTCTTTAAAAAATTCGATGAGGTAATACATTCTGCATTTTTAGTTAAGTCAAAACATTTGTTTAGTAAATGTTTTAATATATATAATATAATAAAATGTAGTAAGGTTGTAGTAAACAGAAAGTCTATTTTCTTAAATGAAAATTCAAATTGGTTTACACAGTTATTAAAAATTCATCTGATATGAAGATTAAAATGTCATTATTTCTGTCAATAAAAATTGAGAAACATATTGTACTAATTGGGAACTAATTTACAACTAAATAGATTAATGATGGTATTCAGCACATTACACAGTGCACTGACTTTAAATAAGAAATTCCATATTTTCTCTTTTTGTAAGCTAGAGACAATGTTTGGCCCACCTTGCACACTTTCCATTCCCTAGACAAGTTACTATATAAAAGCAGATTCGTGAGACTTCTTAGTATTTGTTCTGATTTTTCTGACTTTCATAAGATCACTAATATAAGATCCTCAGTTTTATCCAAGTTGCAGAAAATTGCATGATTTCATCATCTCTTCTAGCTGGATTGGTGTCCCAGTGTGTGTATATGACCCACACATGACCCATACTTCTTCAATTGGAAAATGAAGATATTGCCGTATACTGGCATGAAGATATTGAAAAATGAAGATATTGCCATATACTATGTATATCCCTGTATCTATATACTCTATAATATCTATATACTATAGATATTGCCATATACTATGTATATATATAATATATTGACATATATATATATATATATCCTGGCATAAAGTATGAAAAATGAAGATATTGCCACATACAAAGTGCTATAATGAACATAGTTCTACACATATCTTTTCAACTGGGTGATTTTGTGTCTTGGGACTACATATCAAACAGTGGGATCTCTTGGTTATATTGGATCTAGTCTTATTGTTTTTAAAGAATTCCCAGGCTATTTTCATAGGCATGTTAGAGCTAGACAGCATTCCAGTCAGTAGTGAATTGAGAGTTCCTTTTTTTATCACATCCCTGACAAAAAAGGTTGTTTCTATCTGCACTGTTATATTTTGTTCTCACAGGTTTAAGATGACTTCTCATTGTAGTCTTAATTTTGAATTCTCTCATAACAAATTATGATGCACATTATTTCTTATACTAAGTGAACATTCACTTCTCTTCAGCAGTGTTCATTTCCACCCTCTTTTTGTATGGGGTTATGGAATTTATCGATGTCCATCTGAATGCTTTGTAAATCTTGGTTGTTAATCCTTTACTAATGGATTGTATGTAAATATTTTTTCTCTTTCAATATAGTGTCTTGATTTTATCCTGTCCTTTTGCCATGCAGAAACCATCCAGTTTGATATAGTTTCCTTGGTTTATTCTTGTTTTCTGTTGCCTTTGCCAATGGGATCATACTATTGAAAACACCTGTGACTTTCAAATCCTGAAGTGTTCTGCCTATATTTTCCTCAATGGATTTTCTGACATTTACAGCCAGTTGAAACTTCTGCAAACATATACAGTGTTTAATAAAAAATAAAGGCATTCCTCAGAGACATACTTTTTCATTATGTGAATTCACAAATTCAATAGAACTGAGTATACTTTTTGTAGACTTTTGTGGAGAAATTGTATCCCTTACCGTTTAAATTCTACTACCTGAAAGTTCTTTGATATTTCAAGGAATCTTTGTCTATCTTCATGTCAGGGACCCCACATAGGTATACATATTACAATATCCTTCACTCTTCTGTCAGAGTCATTTTATTCCAATTTTTATACCATATTATTAATATACTTCAGTAGAATATTTGCACATTGTTCTCTAAACCTTTTCTTCATATCTTCATTACTGTATGTAACCTATTCAGTAATAGCCTGCTGACTTTAGTCTTGAAAGTCCGCACTCCTCCAACATTTTTAAACTATGTTCCTTTGATTCTTTATTTGGTTCTTTCTAAAAGGCAATCTTGACAAAAACATAAAAAATACAGGAAAAAAAACCCAATGTTTCTGAATTTGTTTCATGCAAAATGGCTTAAATATCAAATAGCTGCCCAGCTATGTCAGAAGTCATTTTTAAAGAAATGTTTAATGTTTGAAGGTGGTCAGGCTAGGCTGTGATTGCTGCTATCAATGATTATCTACATCTCTTTCGTGTTTCCCAGGTGGGATTCATTAGCATTGCTGAGTGATTTAAATTGGATAAGTTATGAGCATAATTTGAGAAGGTTGAGAGCCTGCAGACAGAGGGAGATCATAAATTATAATGTATGAAGAGGGAGTTCATTTCAAGTAGAATTAGAATTCTTAAAACAGACGTAAGGTTTAACCTCCCTGTTATTTCCATTAAATGGAGAAGCTGAAAAAACTTGCACATTTACAAAACGCATAGATCATGAAGAGTTATTGACTCTGAGGATTTATTAAAGATGTGGTTTAAAAAGGAGTTGCAGAAATCACAGCCCTCCATACTCTATTACCTCAAATACATTGGATTGAATCTAAAAGACAGACTGTAGTTAGTTTAAAAAACTGTACTCCACTTCAATTGATATGGCTCTCACGTTCTTTACCCATAATAGCTTATCTGATTTACGGTTTTAATGAGGCTCAAAGTCAGAAACAAATACACTGGGAAATACAAAAATGATTCCGAGGAAAAACTACCTCTGAATCTACATCTTTTAGAAGTAATGATTTTCAGCAGAGATTGAAAAATAAAAGACACGTGCCAGGAAATGGGCTGCATTCAAAGCCAGAGGAAGGACTGGATAAGCCCACATGGAGCCTAAAAATAGTCTATTCAGATTGCACAGCTTTAATGCTTGAGGACATATCAAAGAAAAGTGGCAATAAAATTTAGTCACTTCTTTAGGACATGGCTGTATTCTGATGGGCCTTATTCATTAGGTTTGAAATTTATTCTAGAGAAATATTTAGTCATTAAATACAACTGTGTTCAGTATGATCAGAATTTTTGGAAGACACCTTTTTGAGGAGATGGTGGATAAAAGGAATAAAGAGAAGCCAATGAAAGTCATTGTTTAAAACACCAGACGGCTAAGAAGTCCCAATTGAAAGTAGTAGCACAGAAGTGAAGAAATTATGAAGAATCCAAGGGAAAATCCTAAGAGAGAAGACACATTTCTTTCTCAACTATTCCCAGAAAATTTGTGGTTGGCAAGAATAGATATAAAGATAAAAAAATGGTAAGGCTCTAACAGGGTCCACTACAGTCCGTGTTCTCTTGTGGAACACTGTAGGTATTCACTCCCTATTCCTATTGCACTGTGTTTAGCTCAGTCCCAAGTATACCTAGAAAGGTATAAGTATACCTTTCTATACTAGAACATAGTATAGAAAGGCTAGAAATGCATGGGTTTTCATGTCTTCAGTTAGAGTGTCCGTTCATTCCTCAGAACACTTTTCTTGGTTTTGAGAATGATAATTCTAGAGGACTTCACTTGTATCACTTGTCTTCCCTTTGTTCATGGATTTGCTCAAGCGGGCACCAGTAACCTCTCCACATGTCCTGTCATGAGATAGTGTAGCCCAAGGGCATCTGCTCACTACAGGAACACAAAGAGCCTCAGACCATTCAAGAGCCTCAAACTATTCTTCTGGAGGACATAAAGTTATATATACATACAAATACATATGTATAAATGTGTGTGCATATATGCACATGTATGTATATGTGACATATGTAAGTATGTTTATACATGCATACATATGTATATGTGTTATATATGTCTTACTTTCATGAAGGCTTTCAGTTTTAGAAATTGACTCCCTAACAGAAAACAAAATTAAGCAAAGCAAAAACAGAACAATAATTAATAGGGTAGATAACTTTGTGAACACAGTATCAATTCACATTCAACAATGAATCCTGGAAGACCTTCAAATACTGCTCAAGCTAATTTTTTGTACCTAGTTACAACAAATATGAAGATTTTCAATACCTATTCTTTTTACCTAGACACTATAATCAGCTATTAAAATATTTCTAAAATTACTTATTGGGATATAAAATGTGATTTGGTCATACAAGTTACTTAGAACGTAGATATTTTCTTAGAAGTTCCCAAGTTATAAAAACTAATTATAAAAGAACCAGCAGTGTTGCAGGACTCCTCTAAGAGCCTCAGCATCTGCCCTGGATTGCCTCCTGCAGGTCACTTCGAGGATGGGGGGGTAGTCTAAATGTGGCAGTTTATCAGACCATGTATTCTATACTGGCTAGTATAAATATTCTCTCATGCTACCACAATCATCGTGGGACTAGCCAGATCTCACCAGTATAGTTGCCTGGCCATGTTGGATCTCTAAGTAATTAGACCAGAGAGAAATGCTGTTTGCCTCCAAGCAAGCAAGCATGGCTCCCTATAACTCAAAGGCAACTAAAATACAAAACTACCGTGAAGTACACGAGACTCTTGTGAAGGCTTGGAGAAATATTTAACTGGCATTAGTATAGTCTTGGGTACAGAGGCATGCCATCTCAGAAACCCCCTTCTCTACCTTATGAAGGGCATTTCGAGGCAGATCATATCTCAAGACATTAGGTGAGGTGCTGGGAGAAATTATCTGAGAGCATTTGATCCTCCCTACCAGAGGAAGTTACATTTAGCTTATGGCTCCTCCCAGCTCTGATAGGAGACTTTGAATTAGCTCTGGGTCCTTGTAAACAGCCAGAAGGTCTCCTGAAGTTGCTACATTTCTGTAGAGGCTATTTCCCTGTTTTCATCTATAGATAGCCCAGCCCAGAATGGGCTGAGCTGGGAGTTTAGGCAGATTTCTAGCTATAAAATAAGCTACAAGAAGAAAGAAGCACCTTTTTTTCTCTCTCATTTCGGTTTCCCTTGGCATTTGCCTTTCTGTCTTCTCGATCTCTGTTGGGCCTCAACACGTGGTGTCAGCCATCTTGGCCTACACGTGGCTGGGGCCTAGCTGGGAACCCGAGTTCGGAGGTTTTCCCTGCTCTTGGATTGTATATTGGAACCTGTAAAGACCTTTTAAAACTGCATCGGAGTCCTGAGTTTTCATCCATTCCCCGCTGGCTTCGGAGGTAGAAGGGAACCCGCTTCCCGGCACTGCTGGGGACCCCGGCAGTGTTGCTGACACAGCAGTCTTCTGAAATGTTTCTTTCTGGTAAGTCTAGTATTATTAGCTGGCATTTACAGTGACTGCCTTGGGTCTGAGTATTTTGAAGACTTTACAGAAAACATATTAATCATATTAAAATTTACAGATCTCAAAAGTACCTGGAAAATTATTGCCATAATTTTCACAAAACCAGACCGTACAGCATGAGTTCACCTATCACTCACTCATACTTTGAAACTGAACAAAATGATAGAGCTAGAAAGTCACTTAAATATCTTTCCTTTAAGAAGTAGACATTTAAGGGATGATTCACTTACTTTAGGGAACTGCAAATGCTCTTACATTGTTAGTAATTTCTTTGTAACCTTTTTATTTATGTAACTTAAAAATAGTGGTTACTGTGTGCTGGAAATGTTTCTCTATACTGTAAGATAATATTTATGAGAATGCAATAGAAAATCAGATTATCATTATTTGCATTTATTCTTGGGCCTCTATTCATCTGATACTCAGAATCCAGTAAAAATCTGTTTTTCAAGGAAATATTTGATTCGTACTAAACTATAGATTTTAAATAACTGTCAATATACATAAATCAATTAGCATTTTGAATATCAGTGATGTGTCAAATTTTTTTTACAGAGGAAGTCAGATGATAGCATTTTACTAGACTTGAACAAATCACTAAAATCATGGTCTTTCATAGATAAAACAATCTATTTTTTTCAAAGATAAAACAATAAAATGTGGTCTGGGTAGATGAATCAGAGGACTAAAGGTATTAGAGGGATTAATTTCCAAACTAGATCATGGAATCAGAGCCTGGCTATAGTCAGTCATACTATGATGGAATATATTTTCTCACAAGAGAATATGTAGTGATGGTAACTTATAAAGGAATTTTGAACATTGGTTAGCTTGGTTCTGTTGGCAGTAGGCATTGGGGGTGAGCAAATAAAGATTTCCCTTTTAGCAGGGTCTAGAGTAGATACATCACTTCTATTACAATATTAGAGCAACATCTACGTTAATTTTAATATCAACACATTTATATAACATTTTACAACTCAAACCAGCATTGTGCAGCAGTTTCAGTTAACCCTGTGGTTCAGAGACTACTAGTGGTGCCAAGGAACCCACTGGGAAGGTTGTGTTGGAAAGTGAGTGCCCTATTTTATACCATATATCTCACACCTGTATTACTGATATTTTCAAGAATCACTTGACATCACTTGATCACGTAACATCCTGTTATTCATCGATTTGCTCGAGCGGGCATCAGTAACATTTCCATTTGACCCTATCACATGCCAGTGTAGCCCAATGGCATCTGTTTGCTTCAGGACTACGAAGAGCCTCAAACTGTTCATTCAGGATCTTGGCAAAGAAGTCTGATTACCTCACAGGTGGGCTGCCACGTGATCCTTTGACATCCCATGGGATCCAGTTGGTAACGGTTCTAGTCCAGTGGTAGTCTCCAAATCGCATTACATGTCGTGCCCATCTCGTTTTTAATGCCTTGGCATCAATTCCTTTTGGGAGACATGAATAGCATTCTCATCCTGCTTTCTTAGGGCCCAGGTCTCTGAGGCGTATGTTAATGCAGGGAGAATGGTTAGTTGAAGAGATGTGCCCAGAGCCAGAGGTTCTTTGTCTTTTTAGCTATTTCTTCGATGCTTTTGAAGACATTCCATGCCACTCTCTTCCTCCTGTGCAGATCAGGTTTTAGGTTGTTCATCAGGTTGACTTCTCGACCTAGGTACACATAAATAACTGCTGCATTCAGAGATGTTTGTCCCATTGAGAGTGAATGGGGCCTCTGGAACTAGTTCATTTTTCATGAACATAGTTTTGTTGAATTTCAGCTGTAGACCTATCTTTCCACATTCTCAGTCAAAGTCAGCCAGCATTTGTGTCTTTAATTGGTGTTATTAGAGCGATGTCATCAGTGAAGTGAGGTGGTTAGTTGTGGACCATCTACCTTCACTCCCATTCCCTTCCCATTCTAATTGCCGCATGATGTTCTTGAGGGTGGCGCTGAAGAGTTTTGATGAAATGGTATCACCTGTCGAACCCCTCTTTTGACATCGATGATCACTTCTTTGTAGAATGGTGAGATCCTGGTGGTGAATCCGTAATACAGCTCACAAAGGATCTTGATGTATTGGGATTGAACAGGATTGGCAGAACATTAGATGAAGGACAACTATGAGAGCAAGCTGGCTTCTGAAATGGATTCAGCACAATCGTCCATATCCACACAGTAACCAAGCTCATTGAATTTTGTAGGGAGTTCAAGATCCCACTCTGTCTCACATTCATTTATTTAAAGAAAGCCTTTGATTCTGTGGAAATTGAAGCAGTCATTGAAGCCCTAGCCAAACAGGGCATTCAAACCCATTTTCAAGAATAAACATAAAAATTACTGGAACTTTCTTTTTTTTTATATACTCATGTAACAAAAATGACAAGTAATGTAAAATATCTAAACAACTGTGATGTCAGATTCATGTAATACAAATAAAAATGTATCAGCAAAAAAGAAATATGATAATAATTTATACAAAATTAAGATATTATAGATGCAAAAAACATTTCTAGTCTAAATATCCAGGATACGTTTTAATTTTCATGAGCTATAAATAAAAAATAAAATACTGAGGAAGCCTTAGTTCAGTGTTTAAGTAATCAAAGGACTATGATGATCTGAGTATTATTCTAAATTTAATTCTACTTCTTCCAATGCAACCATATACTAAGATCTTGTCCAAAGTCAAAAACCAGTGTATTCTAATGAGTTTTCTATGTCTCCTTCATTTTGGGTAGAGAGTGACTGAGTATTGCTAATGTTTTGCCACAAGGATATATTTTAGAGACTTCCATGGCTACTAATACTTTTGATTACATTTCTATGTTTTAATGTAAATGCTGTAATATGATTATAGTCTTGTCCAGAAGAATTTAAAGATATTTTCTCTTAACAATTAATTCAAAACTTATTTTTTGACCTTCTGGTTTAAGTTGCAGAAAGAAAATATAATTATTTCAGTACCATAAAAGGTAGGAATTCATACATAATAAAATTTTTATTTTAAGTATATAAGTATGCATCTATCTACTATCTATCTATCATCTATCTATCTATCATCTATCTATCTACTATCTATCTATCTATCTACTATCTATCTATCTATCTATCTATCTTTCTCTCTATCTCTCTGTCTATCTCTCTATCTTCTCTATCTCCTTCTATCTCTCTACTATTTCTCTATCTATCTCTATCTCTCAATCTCTCTTGATCTCTCTCAATCTCTCTCAATCTCTCTATCACTCTCTATCACTCTCTATTGCTCTCTATGTCACTCTCTATCTATCTATCTCTCAATCTATCTCTCTATCTCTCTCTATCTCTCACTATCTCTCTCTATCTCTTTCTCTATCTCTCTCTATCTCTATTTATCTCTCTATATCTCTATCTCATCTCTATCGCTATCTCTCTGTCTCTATCTCTGTCTCTCTCTATCTCTATCTCTCTCTATCACTGTCTGTCTCTCTATCTCTTTATATCTATCTATCTCTATCTATCTATCTATCTATCTATCTATCTATCTATCTATCTATCTATCTATCTATCTATCTATCTGTCTGTCTGTCTGTCTGTCTGCCTGCTTGCCTATCTCTCTCTATCTATCTATCAATCTCTATCTTTCTCTCTCATCTATATCTCTCTATCTCTCTATGTATCTATCTATCTATCTATCCATCTACCTATCTATCTATCTATCTATCATCTATCTCCCTCTCTAATCTCTATCTCTCTCTCTCTATCTCTCTCTATCTATCTATCTCTATCATCTATCTATCTGTCTGTCTATCTATCTGTCTGTCTATCTGTCTGTCTCTCTGTCTGCCTACTGTCTGTCTGTTTGTCTGTCTCTCTCTATCTATCTATATCTATCAGCAATAATGACTGCACTATTTTATATTTTCAATCCTGCTATGCTCTTCCCATTCCTCCAATATTATCCCAACATCCCTCCCTACCCTTAGTTATCTCATCATAGTTCTATCCACAGCTACTTACAGTTTGTTTCCAGTGGGCATTGAATAATTCTTTTCTTTGGCCGCTGGGATGATCCAAGAACCAGGGCAGAGCCTGGCAAAGCTACCTGTGGTGTATTCGATAAGCCAAAAACAGTAACAATAATGAACCTCATTCCAACGAATGGAGATGTTACTGGTTCCCAGTCGAGAAAATTGATGAACATAGGGAAGATAAGTGACAAGTGTGGCAATTTACTTCATAGTCTGTATATTTATGACATCTGGTATTTGTAATTTTTTCTGAGTAGCTAAACATGACACACTTTCTAATATCTTGTCTCATCAAACTTCAATTTGTCATCTTTTTCACTGCTGAGTAGTATTCCTTTGCATGTAAATACCAAAGTTCCATTCAACTTATTGGATGCTGGATACTTGGGTGTTTCCATAACTTGGCGATGCTGTAAATCATGCTACAATTAATGTAAATGTGAATATATCCTTTGAAGCTAAAATTTTTGTGCCCTGAGAGTAGATGTTCAATAGTGGAAGCACAGAGAATCTGTTTTTTTTTTGGGGGGGTTCTTAATTGTAAAATTCTGGAGCTAAAATATTTTTAAGTTACCTGCATAGCCAAATACCTTTCAACTGAGTTCAAGACGCTGTATATAAATTCACTATGAAACTTTTAGAATAGTCTGAGTAATAACTGGAACATATATAAAGTCAAAGCACACAGAGTTATGGTCAGTTTGAATCCTCCTTCTATTTATTTCAGTCAGCAATAGTTATACTGTAAATGACATCTATTTTTTCATGCTTTGATTTTAAATATGTAGATCCACTCATTGCTCTTAACCTTTTTAAGCAGTTTGATTCATTAGAAAGAACAAGAACAATATTTTCTTACACAGAGGATGCAAGAATAATTTGAAACATTTACAACAATATTTGTGTGAAATAACAAACAGGCAAACTGTGAATCCTTTTTCCAGCCTTTCTGTTCCTGTAGCTACTTGATTCCCACTCATCAGTGTGTTGCGCTCTTCTAAATGAAGCCCAAGTGTTCTGTATCGCTTGCCCTATAATTCTCTGGACAGAGTGAGCTGCTGTCTGTGCCAAGAGAACTACACACTCCATTATCTTTTCAATAGGCCTGAAAATTATTTGTTTAAAAAATCTTTCCAACTGTCACATTTAGAAGTGTTTTGCAAAAGTGTTAGTTCTAGATTTCCCTCTAATTATAATTTCAGAGTTGTTTCACATGCACTCTCATACATTTTAGTAAAAACTGTACTTAAAGCTAAAAAAATCACCTGTTTTTGATGTCTTCGTTTTTGTCCTTAGGAGTTTGCTGATGGATCTTTATTCATCAATATTTTTGGTTCAAATCCCCTTTTATCATGCATTCAACTACTCACTTCTCATTCACATGAGATCACTTCAACCATACATCTTCAGAGGGACAGATTGTACCATGCC
>JAJIBD010015376.1:0-23550 GCA_021461705.1 Cryptotis parvus | reverse complement strand
ACAAGCGGCTGGGGAGACTGGAACTCGGCTCCCGCCGAGCCCAGCTGACGATGGGATCCCGAGGAGGGCAGATGGGTTTTGGGTGTTGGCCCATCACCTCTGGGGGGTCCCGGAAGCAGCCGGATGAAACTCGCCCATCACACTAGCCACCATTTTCGCTGTCCGGACGCTGGGAAATTGCCTCACGACCAGATCAACAGAGCAAAACCAGTTCGAGCCCAGGTAGGCGGCTCCCAGAAGCGGGAATCACTGGGAATTCGTCAGATGGAGTCAGGGTTCGGCCATTCCCTCTCCATTTTGTTGAGCCTGGTGGCCCCGCCCAGGAGCTGCCCAGGGACCAGCATGCAGAGCTTCACAAGCGGCTGGGGAGGCTGGAACTTGGCTCGTGCTGAGCCCAGTTGATGATGGGATCCTGAGGAGGGCAGATGGGTTTTGGGTGTTGGCCCATCGCCTCTGGGGGGGTCCTGGAAGCAGCCGGATGAAACTCGCCCATCACACTAGCCACCATTTTCGCTGTCCGGACACTGGGAAACTGCTTCACGACCAAATCAACAGAGCAAAACCAGTTTGAGCCCAGGGCGCGCGGCATAGCGGCCACACAGTCCACTAAAATAGTGAAACAGTAATGTCTTTTAATGCACTGTATTCCACGAAGAGCAGGAAAGTTTGTTGGGAAGGAGATATAAAGAGGAAAGAAATGACATACAGAATCTGCCAAGTAGTTGAGGTGCGGGAGGGGGAGGGAGGTGGGGACATTGGTGATGGGAGATGGGTTTGGGTGGAGGGATGGGTGTTGGAATACTGTAGAACCAAAACTCTACATGAGCATCTTTCAATTGTATGTCTAAAATGGTGTAATAATATTTGGGGGGAAAATAATAAAATTAAATTTAAAAAAATAAAAAAATAACCCTCATAAAAAAAAGAAAGAGAGAGAGACCAGCACCACTAAGAAATCAAAGGACAGCCCCCCCCCCCACCCCGAAGGCCAGACAAGAGAGGCTGCTACTCTCTATGGGAACAATGATGCCCAGCATACTAGCTCTGGGTGACAGTGGAAGAACTTGATGCCAGGGTGAGGGGGAGTTACAATGCCCATGTTGTGATGAATGAGAGGGTTCAACCAGAAAGGGCCATGGCAGTGCTTTCTATAACTCACCTTCCCCAAGGGAGGAATTGACAGGGCAGCAATAAAAACCAATTATGTGGAACCAAAGCAAGTGAACATGGATTCAGGCACTAGGCCCCAGATCTGAGTATGTTTTCAGACCTAGGACTATTGACTGTAAAAGTGTAAGAACTTAGAGGTTATTTAACACCACAACATGATACGTATTTATGGATGTGTTTTTGTTTCCATCCTCCTGAGAGACTTGGGACATTGAACACTGGTGGCTGCATCCTGAGAAAAGGCACTCCAGGGACTACTAGGAAGTATAAGTTGGTATTAATACTTGGAGTCTCAAGAGTGTCATGGTGATCCATTATGAGTTTGAGTACACAGATGCTAAGAAACACCATCTTGGCAAAATTGTGTTTCTTCTTGGGTCAGTTGAAAGAGCTATGGATGAAAATTGCGTTTGCCACTTTGGGAAGATTAATTCTTACTATAGGATTGAGCTCCTGAAGTTAACACTGTTATAAGGGAAAACCATGCCACCCCAGCAGAGCCTCACAACAAGCCAGACGACCCCTGCCCCCACTCCATGGGGCCCGCCATTTTCCACATCCGGACTTCCCTCTTCGTCACAACTCCACCCACCAGACCAGACTATCACAGCCTGGCTAGCGCAGCCGCTAGCGCGTTCATCAATAAATGCTTTATTTAGAGGTGACTACAACAGTATGCCACCCACACAGCAAGCCTGGCAAGCTGCTCGCGTAGTATTTGATATGCCAACTACCAGTAACATTTATATAAGGTAATTCCCGTGACCTAATATAATGGTTTGAGGCTCCTTATGTTCCTGGAGCAAGCGGATGCCTTTGGGTTCTGCTGGCATGAGACAGGACATGTGGAGATGTTACTGGTGCCCTCTCTAGCAAGTAGATGATTAACGGGAAGATAGTGATAGTGATAGTGATAGTGATAGTGATAGTGATGGTGAGGAAACTGAGACCCAGCCCATTTCAGAACAGTAAACCAGGACCGGAGAGATAGCCCAGCCGGTAGGGCATTTGCCTTGCATGCGGCCGACCTATGCCGGCTTGGGTTCGATCCCCGGCATCCCATATGGTCCCCCTGAGTGCAGAGCCAGGAGTAACCCCTGAGCATCGCCGGTGTGACCCAAAAAGCAAAAAAAAAAAAAAAAAGAACAGTAAACCAGAAGCCAAGAAGATGCCTCAGAGTCGAGGCACATGTTTTGCATGAAGGTTCTTCGATCCCTGGTGTTGGATAACAGATTCAGCTAATCTGGGAGCTTTGGTGTTTTACCCACTCACAGCTTAATCTATTCAAGCCAAGGTTCATTCTAATGAGATCTCTCTTCTATGTAAACACTGCTAGAGGGTGTGGCAGTTACAGAAGTCACCTTGACTGAATAACTTCTGACTAATACATCTACTAAAACATCTATGTTTTCTAGATTGGGCATTATACCCACTGCACCCAGCGTGGGACAGTTAGAATTTACCAGGAGACTACCACCCTGGCTACGTTGAGACTATAGGAAGGATCATGCTCGTTTGCTCTAAGCAGGCGAGTGTGACCCTTTCAGTATATAGAGAACAAGATACTCAGAGTCACCCTGGTGCAGATAATAAATAAGAAGGACCTTGTGGGTACCATCTAGATTACATGAAGTTCATGAAATTAAGGTGTATTACTTTATATCAGCCCTCTCTCTCTCCAGTGTTTTACATAAGAGATAATCTCGGGATTAGTCCTTGGCAGTAACCTTTGTTTATACCTGTAATAGGGTGTGGCACCGTCCTTCTACACTCTATTTAGAGTTCTTTGTTGACATGACCTTCCCTGTTGGATTACTTTGGTGTATATAAGGGGACCGGCTTCTGGCTCCTAGGCTTTTTGCTCCTTCTTTTGGGTAGGACACCTCTTGGGTGAGATCCTCTCTCTTTGGTGGGAGACTCAGGCTCTTTTGTATGGTCTAAGTTCGGACCAGAGCTAGAGTTCATTCATTATATTGAAGTGCTGTGGAAGAGTTTTTGTACTATTAAAAGTCTTTTTTTTGGAACTGCGCCAGACTCGTGAGTTTTCATCTATTCCCCTGGCATCCTCGGAGGTAGAAGAGAACTTCTGTCCTGACACTGTTGGGGGACCCGGCGGCTTCCCGACACCTGGCATTTCATGATCTCCTGGATGGCACTGTGAATGACCCTTCAGTCCTGAGTTGAGAATACCCCCAAGCACCACCAGGTGTAGCCCAAAAATGAACATGAACATGAGGAAATGGAAACATATCCCTGTTCATTAATTGAAATACTAATATTGTCAAAATGACAAATTTTTTGCCTTTTTTTGGGTCACACCCAGCGATGCTCAGGGGTTTCTCCTGGCTCTGCACTCAGGAATTACTCCTGGCAGTGTTCGGGAACCATATGGGATGCTGGGGATCGAACCCAGGCTGGCACAGGCCGGTCGCTTGCAAGGCAAACGCCCTACCCGCTAGGCTATCACTCCAGCCCCAAAATGACAATTTTTGTGCAAACATTAATTCAGATTCAGTGTAGTCCCTATTAAAAATACCTCTTACGGAGATAAAGAACCTGCCATTTAGGCAGGATGTGGGAGCGGGAGGGAATTGGGGACATGGGTGGTGGTTGAGGGGCACTGGTGGAGGCGGGGTGCTGGAACACTGTGTGACTGAAACCCCAAGCGTGAACAACTTTGTAATTGTATATCTCACGGTGGTATAATAAAATGTTAAAAAAAAAAACCTCTTACATTTAAAAAAGACTTGGACCACATGCTATTAAAATTTATATAGAGCAATAAAACTACCAGAAGAGCCAAAGCAATTGGAGGGATAATTCTCTTTCCCCAAAATTTAAATTATACTGTAGGGACAGTGTCAGGACAGAGGTTGTCTTCTACCTCCGAGGACGCCGGGAGAACAGATGAAAACTCACGAGTCCGGGTGCAGTTCCAAAAAAGGCTTTTAATTAGTACAAAAGCTCTTCCACAGCACTCCAATATAATGAACAAACTCTAGCTCTGGTCTGAATTTAGACCATACAAGAGAGCCTAAGTCTCCCACCAAAGAGAGAGGATCTCACCCAAGCTGAGTCTTACCCAGAAGAAGGAGCAAAAGGCCAAGAGCAAAAAGCCAAAAGCCAAAAGCAGCAAGGCTGAGGAGCCAAAAGCCACAGGAGCCAAAAAGGCCCAAAGAGTAGAAGTGAAGGGGCCTCAAGTCAGCCCCTTATATACACCAAAGTAATCTGATTTGTGACAGGGAGGGTCATGTCAACAAAGAACTCTAAACAGAGTGTAGAAGAGCAGTGCCACACCCTATTGCAGGTAAAAACAAAGGTTACGCCAAGGACTAATCCCGAGATTATCTCTTATGTAAAACTCTGGAGAGAGAGGGGGCTGATATAAAGTAATACATCTTAACTTCATGAGCTTCATGTAATCTACATGGTACCCACAAGGTCCTTCTTATTATTATCTGCACCAGGGTGATTCTGAGTATCTTGTTCTCATGTGCTGAAAGGGTCACACTCGCCTGCTTAGAGCAAACTAGTATGATCCTTCCTATAGCCTTCCTATAGTCTCAATGTAGCCAGGGTGGTAGTCTCCTGGTAAATTCTAAGTGTCCCACGCTGGGTGCAGTGGGTATAAAGAGGAGCTGTGCCCAATCTAGAAAACATAGAAGTCTTAGTAGATGTATAAGTCAGAAGTTATTCAATCAAGGTGACTTCAGTAACTGCCATACCCTCTAGCAGTGTTTACATAGAAGAGAGGTCTAATTAGAATGAACCTTGGCTTAAGTGGATTAAGCTGGGAGTTGGCAAAACAACAAAACTCCCAGAATAGCTAAACCTTTCCTCCAACAGTTGTAATTCTCAAAACAGTGGGTAGGGCATTTACTGCGGCTTGCATGCAGCCGACCCAGGTTTGATCCCCAGTATCCCATATAGTTCCCAGAGCACCACCAGGAGTAATTCCTGAGCAAAGAGCCAGAAGTAATCCATGAGTGTCACCAGGTGCAATAACAACAACAACAACAACAACAACAACAACAATAACAAAAAGAAGCAAAAGAATCCCCACAAAACATTGTGGCACTGGAATAAGAAGAGACTCTTAGATCAATGGAATAGAATTGAGACTCCAGAGATAGATCCCCAGGTATATGGACAGTTATTCTTTGACAAAGGAGTAAAAAAGCACACAGTGGAGCAGGAAGTCTTCAACAAATGCTGTTGGGGACACTGCTTGGTTACATGCCAAAAAAGTGAACACAAGGCCCATTCTTACACCATGCACAAAAGTCAAATCAAAATGGAATGAAGACCTCAATACCAGACCTAAATACATAGATTATATTGAGGAAAATATAGATAGAATATTTCATAACATTCAATTTAGAGGCATCTTCTATGGTTCAATGTCATTGGCAAAGCAAACAGGAGCAAAGATAAACAAATGGAACTACATCAAATTAAAAACTTTCTGCACTGCTAAGGAAACAGTGACAATAGTAAAAAGGCAGCCCATAGACTGGCATAAAATATTTGTCCACTGCTCATCTGGCAAAAGATCAATATCCAGGACACATAAAGCAGTGGTGTAACTTAATAAGAAAAATAAAAACAGGGGCGGGCGATAGCCCAGCAGGTAGGGCGTTTTCCTTGCACGCAGCCGGCCTGTGCCGGCCCGGGTTCGAATCCCGGCATCCCATATGGTCCCCTGAGCACCGCCAGGAGTAATTCCTGAGTGCAGAGCCAGGAGTAACCCCTGAGTGTCGCCGGGTGAGACCCAAAAAAGAAAAAAAAAAAAAAAAGAAAAACAACTAACCACATTAAAAATTGGGGGAAACAATAAACAGAAATAGTCTTAAAGAAAACATGCAGATACCCAAAAGGCATAAGGGAATTTGCTCTGTATTGCTTATCATCAGGGAAATGCAAATCAAAATGAGATGTCACCTCACACCAGTGAGACTGGCTCCCCATCACAACAAAAACAGCCACTGTTGGGTGGCTCTGTGGAAAGAGGACCCTTATTTACTGCTGGTGGGATAGTTGACTGGTCCAACCATTTTGGAAAAATGTATGAATACTTCTCAAAACACTAGGAATTGTGCATATGATCTAGTAATTACATTTCTGGGCATCTCCCTCAGGGGCCCAAAAACTCTATGAAGAAAAGACATTTTCCCTCCTATGTTTAACACTACATTATTCACAATAGCAAAAATCTGGAAACAACTAATTGTCCAAGAACATATGGCCAGATAAAGAAACTATGCTCAATGGAATACAACTTGGCAATAGGAAGGGAAAAGCCAAGTACTTTGCTGCTATGAAGCTGGATCCAGAGACAATTATGATGAGTGAAGTTAGAAGAAGAGATACTAATGCAGGATAATCTCTCACAGATGGGTCACAAAGAAATGTAGTAGGTGAATAACAAATTCCCAAAGGCAACAGAAATTTAGAACTCATCTTCAGAAGGAAGCTTATCACAGAGTTGGGTGAGGAAGGCACTGGGACATTGGGTAAGGAAGTGGGCACTCTGGTGGAGGGTGTGGTGCTGGAATGTATTTTGCATAAAACTCTGCCATTAACAGTTTTGTAGATGATGGTATCAAAAAGAAAATGAAATGAAATTTAAAAAAAGATAAAAAGAAGCCCTGAATTCATGAGTGATCCTTAAGCATTATCCAACACTCAAATTTCTAGGTAGGAAAATCTAAGTGTAACACATTTACAAGTTATATGTAAGATTAGACACTTGATGAGAGTTTGTTTAACTTTGTCCTTTTTTCTTGCACCTCCACCTCTAACCAGTTCTTTGTTATGGGGGCAAAGAGGGAAGACCATGCAGTATGAGGGGCAGACGTCCAGGTCTTTGGAGCACCCCAGTCCTTGCAGCCATGTCCCTGCCTACTACTTAGTTTTTATTAATTATTTTTCTGTTAATATGTTAATTTTTATATACAAGTAGATGTTTTACTAAGGTGGTTTGTTTATTTTTTTTTTGCAACACCAAGGATTTTAACCCAGGGTATCATACATGCAACAAAAGTTTTCCACTATATCTTTGACCTTCTCAGAAACATTTCTTAAAAATGTAAAACCTTTGCTTCCTTTGTATAGCAGCATTAGTTTATGTAAATAAAATTATTACTTAGTGTGCTACAATGATTCCAAAGTGACTATTAAGTTATTCTTAGTAAGAACTTTGATAGGTTTGGAAAATTTGTGTCAAAATTGTTATTTGTGGTGCTGGAGAGCTATTACAGCATGGCTAGGGTGATTACATCATGGCTAGGGTGATTACATCATGGCTAGGGTGATTGCCTTGCACACAGTTACCTGGCTTTGATCCTTGGAGTTCCATATTGCCCATTGTTCCATAGAGGACTCAGGCCCTTCAGGAGTGATTCCTGAGTACAGAGCCAGGAGCAATCCCTGAGCATTGGTGGGTGTGTCTACCAAAAAACCAAACTACAATGTTATATCTGAGTCTAGGGAGATAGCACAGAGGGTGAGTGTCATGCTTTGCATGTGGAAGGCCCAAGTTCAATTCCACCCCATCCAAGCTGTCTCTGCCTTTGGGCTATGAATGGGTCATTTGTTTTTACCAGTAGCTTCAGTAATACCACAGGTGCAATCTGCTTACCAAATTTTTTAATCTCATTCTAATACTTTTTTTTTTTTTGCTTTTTTGGGTCACACCCGGCTATGCTTAGGGGTTACTCCTGGCTCTGCACTCAGGAATTACTCCTGGCGGTGCTCGGGAGACCATATGGGATGCCGGGATCGAACCTGGGCGGCACAGGCCGGCGCGCATGCAAGGCAAACACCCTACCCGCTGGGCTATCGCTCCGCCCCACATTCTAATACTTTTATAATCATTATTATTATTGTTCTAATATTACACTTATTGGCAAGCCATAAGATTCTTTCTTACACACACACCAATATATAAGTGAACATGTATAGTCTTCTGTACCCTGGCACCCAAGCTCAAGCAAGCAGGTGCTTTTCTCTTTCAACTCTCTCTCTTATTCAATAACTCATCAGTGCCATGTAGCTACTGGTCTGAGAATAAAAGTGTATCCCAAGGTGTTGGGGGAGCCACTGGGGTCCCCAAGAGTACCAGGACAGAAGTTATCTTCTACCTTCGAGGCTGTTGGAGAATGGATGAAAACTCATGAGTCCAGCGCAGTTCCAAAAAAGGCTTTTAATAGTACAAAAGCTCTACCACCACAATCCAATATAATGGAAGAACTCTGGCTCTGGTCAGAACTTAGACCATACATAAAAGCCCAAGTTTCCCACCAAAGAGGATCCTACCAGAAAGGGGTCCCACTAAAGAGAGTCCTACCAGAGAGGAGACCTACCCCCAAAAAAAGGGGCAAGTGCCTCAAGTCAGTCCCCTTATATATACCAAAGTAATCCTAACTGTTGACAGGGAGGGTCCTCTCAATAAAGAATCCTAAACAGCTTCTAGATAATAGAAGACTGTAGAAGGCTGGTGTAGGGTTAATCCTTACAAAAAGGACTAATCCTTTCCTATGAGATTATCTCTTATGTAAAACACTGGAGAGAGGGAGGGACTGGTATAAAGTAATACATCTTAATTTCATGGGTTTCATGTAATCTAGATGGTACCCACAAGGTCCTTCTTATTTATTATCTGCACCAGGGTGATTCTGAGTATCTCAATCTCTGTGTACTGAAAAGGTCACACTTGCCTGCATGAGGGCAAACTAGAATGATCCTTCCAATAATCTTAAATGATAAACTCAACATAGCCAGGGTGGTAATCTCCTGGTAAATTCAAACTGTCCCACGCTGGTTGCAGTGGGTATAAAGAGGAGCTGTGCCCAATCTAGATAACATAGAAGTCTTAGTAGATGCATAATAAGTCAGAAGTTGTTCAGAGTCAAGGTGACTTCTATAGCTGCCACACCCTCCATCAGTGTTTACATAGAAGAGAGATATCATTAGTATGAACCTTGGCTTAAGAACATGTAGATAGATTAAGTGGGTAGAACATTTGCCTTGCATGCAGCTGACCTGGGTTCCATCCACGGCATTCCATATGGTCCCTTGAGCACTGCCAGGAGGACAGTAATTCTTGAGTGCAGAGCAGGGAGTGACCCCTGAGCATTACCGGGAGTAATTCAAAAGTTAAAAAAAAAACAGAAAACAAAAGGCAAGAGGAAAAGTACAGGGAGAAGTCACTTGCTTTGTACATGGCTTACCTAGGTTTGATTCTGGGTATAATATTTGGTCTCCTGAGTCCCACTAGGAGTGATCCCTAATGCAGAGCCAGTAGTAAGCCCTGAGCACTGCTGGTATGACACCCAAACCAAACAAATGTTAAAGAATATATTTCAAAATAGCAAGTTTAATTTTTAAATTTTACCCTACATATAAGATTTGAGCACGTGTTCTCTGGTTCCTAATAGATAGGGCAGCAAAGAGACCTACATTCTCCTGGAAAGAGTGAGGTGTGGAGCCGTAGGTGGAGGGAGGGAGTGCTGGTAACCATTGTTTAGACAAACCAACCTGACTGAACTTGCTTGTTAGAGAAATTGCCTCTGCTGCAGGTATGGGATTCCCACAGTTGCCCAGGAAGCTGCAAGCCATTCCTGTTTCATCCAGAAGGAGAAAACCAACCTGTCTTGCTTAAACATGGGACAACTTATGCTGGCAGTTCAAGACCTCATAATTGACACATTTAGCAGGGAGATAGATGCTACTGAACAATACAACTTACTGCTTTTCTGAAGCTTCCTCCCCTGGACTTTGTGGCTTAATATATAAAAGGAGCTGCAGATAATCTACAAAGGAAGCTCTACCAAAAGGATATTGATGAGCTTCAGACTCCAATTCTGATGTTCTTGCCTTCTCTAGCAAGATAATTCTCTTGCAAACCTGGAGAGTGAAAGGGTTACCAATCACCTTCTTCTTTTTTTCCTTCACATGCATTTAACATATCAAAAGCAAAGCCCAGTTGATAAGGAACTTTCAAAGTGCCACTAACCAAGATAGGAAACATTATTAGGACTCATGACCCAGTTCACATGTATGTGTAACATTCAGTGTTTATGTTACAGTGAAACAAAAGTTTCAGCTCCAAATGCATTTGAGATGCTCTACTTCAATGTCCTTTTTTAATATACAGTTTAAAACACACTGAACTATGACTTGAGTTAAAAAAATAGAAAAAACAAACAAAAAAAACAAAACAAAAGAAAATGCTAGTTTAGGCTTTTCCTAAAAGAAGAATTCAATGAAATGGAAAAAGGGAGAGATTAAGTGGTGTTTTGTAGGGATAGGTAGGAGTTGGGGCTTGAAGAGTCAGAGATAGAATTCTTGGGTACAGCAAAAACATGTCTTATGGGGCCGGAGTGATGTATAGCAGGTGGTGTTTGCCTTGCATGTGGTTGAGCCGGGTTCAATCCCCAACATCCTATATGGGGTCCTAAGTACCACCAGGAGTAATTCATGGGTGCAGAGTCAAGAATTTGTATTTTATTATATAAAATAATGTAAAAATATATTTTATAGAGATGATTTACCTTACTATGTATTTTTTGTAGAGTATTTTATCATATAAAATAACATAAAATATATTTTATAGAGTATATTTTTAGAGTAAATATACTCTGTATATTTACTAGTATTAAATATTTAATACTAGCACAGACATGGGGCAGAGCTGCTACTGGCTCTCCCTGTGCCCAGCCTCTTACAAGGCACTCAGGAGGAATGGCGGGTTCTAGCCCTGACCCACCACCCCAGCAGAGCCTCACAAGAAGCCAGACGACTACCCCACTCCATGAGGGCTGCCATTTTCCACATCCGACTTCCCTCTCGTCAGAACTCCACCCTGCAAAAGAGCTGATCACAGCCTGGCTCACGTGGCTGCTTGTGGCTGCGCAGTTCATCAATAAATGCTGGAGAGCAGAGGTGGCTACAAGAGTATGCCACCCACACGGCAGAGCCCGGCAAGCTACTTGTGTCATATTTGATATGTCAAATACCAGTAACAATTATATACCTCATTCCCATGACCTGATGGAATGGTTTGAGGCTCTTTATGTTTCTGGAGCAAGCAGATGCCCTTGGGCTCTGCTAGCTTGAGACAGGACACTTGAAGATGTTACTGGTGCCCACGCGAGCAAATCAATGATGAACCGGAAGACAGTGATACAGTGATTATTAGTAAAATAATATAAAATATATTTTATAGAGTATATTTACTCTAAAATACACTCAATAAAATATATATTTTATATTATTTACATCACTTTATCACTTGATCACTTGATATCCCGTTATTCATCAATTTGCTCAAGCTGGCGCCAGTAATGTTTCCATTTGACCACATGCCAGTGTAGCCCGATGGCATCTGTCTGTTTTGGGGATATTGAGAGCTTCAAATTGTTTGTTTAGGGTCCTGATAAGGAAGTCTGATCATCTTGAAAGTGGGTGGCCATGCAATCTTTTGGCGCCCCATGGGATCCAATCGGTAACGGTCATCTCTAGTCCAATGGTCGCTCCAGATCACATTATACAACCAGCACATCTGATTTTCGATGTTCTGGCAGATGAGACAGCATCCTTGATTTTAGAATAGCGACGGAGGTTGGAACTCCGGATTCCCTCTCTCATTTGAGTGAGGCATGATATTCCAAGCATGGCTCTTTCGATTCCTCTTTGGGAGACCCGAATGGTATTCTCATCCTGATTTCGTAAGGCCCAGGTCTCGAGGCGTATGTCAATGCAGGGAGAAAGGTGGAGTCAAAGAGGTGTGCCTCATATCACCCTGATACCCAAAGCAGGGAGAGACAACACAAAGAAAGAAAACTACAGACCAATATCCCTGATGAACACGGATGCTAAGATCTTCAACAAAATACTAGCAAACAGAATCCAAAGACTCATCAAGAAGATTATACATCATAACCAAGTAGAGATTCATCCCGGGAATGCAAGGATGGTTCAACATTCGCAAGTCAATCAACATAATACATCATATTAATAAAAGAAAAAATAAAAACCATATGATCCTATCAATAGACGCAGAGAAAGCATTTGACAAGATCCAGCACCCGTTCATGATTAAAACCCTCCCAAAAATGGGAATTGAAGGGACTTTCCTCAAGATAGGTACAGCCATCTATCAAAAGCCCACAGCGAGCATCATTCTCAATGGGGAAATGTTGAAAGCCTTCCCCTGAGATCAGGGACAAGACAAGGTTGCCCCCTCTCACCTCTTTTATTCAATATAGTACTGGAAGTACTTGCCATAGCAATCAGAGAAGAAAAGGACATCAAGGGCATCCAGATAGGCAAGGAAGAAGTAAAGCTATCATTATTTGCAGATGACATGATATTATACCTAGAGAACCCTAAACTCTCTACCAAAAACTCCTAGAAACAATAGAGCATATAGTAGAGTGGCAGGATACAAAATCAACACCCAAAAGTCAGTGGCTTTCCTATATACAAATAACGAAAGAGAAGAAAGGGATATTAAGGAAACTATTCCATTCACAATTGTGCCACAGAAAATCAAATACCTAGGAATCAACTTACCCAAGTGTGTAAAGGACCTGTACAAAGAAAACTACAAGACACTGCTCCAAGAGATAAAAGAGGACACAAGGAAATGGAAACATATTCCCTGCTCATGGATGGGGAGAATCAACATTGTCAAAATGGTAGTACTCCCTAGAGCTCTGTACAGATTCAATGCAGTCCCTATAAGGATACCCATGACATTCTTCAAAGAAATTGACCAAATACTCCTGAAATTTGTATGGAACAATAAACCCCAAGGATAGCTAAAGCAATCCTTGGGAAAAAGAAGATGGGAGGCATCACCTTTCCCAACTTCAAACTGTACTACAAGGCATTAGTAATTAGAACAGCATGGTATTGGAATAAAAACAGACTTGTGGACCTATGGAATAGAATTGAGTATCCTGACACCCAACCTCAAACACATGATCATTTAATCTTTGATAAAGGTGCAACGAGTCTAAAATGGAGTAAGGAAAGCCTCTTCAACAAGTGGTGTTGGGAAAACTGGGCAGTGGCATGTAAAAAAATGAATTTGGACCTGTGTCTAACACCATGCACAAAAATCAGATCAAAATGGATTAAAGATCTCAATATCAGACTTGAATCCATAAAGCACATTGAAGAAAATATAGGAAAAACCCTCCACGACATTGAAGCTAAAGGCATCTTCAAAGGTGAAACATTACTAACAAAGCAACTAGAAGAAAAGATAAACATATGGGACTACATGAAACTAAAAAGCTTCTGCACCTCAAAAGAAACAGTGACTAAGATACAAAAGGCAGTCCACAGAATGGGAAAGAATATTCACCCAATACCCATCTGATAAGGGGTTAATATCCAGGATCTATCAGACACTGGTAGAACTTTACAAGAAGAAAACAAACAACCCCATCAAAAAATGGGGAGAAGAAATGAACAGAAACTTCAGCAAGGAAGAAATTTGAATGGCCAAAAAACATATGAAAAAATGCTCATCATCACTAATCATCAGAGAGATGCAAATCAAAACAACAATGTGATACCACTTTACACCACAGAGACTGGCACATATTCAAAAGAGCAAGAACAACAAGTGCTGGCGTGGATGTGGGGAAAAGGGAACAGTCATCCATTGTTGGTGGGAATGCCGGCTGGTACAGCCTTTCTGGAAAACAATATGGACATTCCTCCAAAGACTAGAAATTGAACTCCCATTTGACCCAGTCATACCACTTCTGGGAATCTACTCTGGGAAACCAAAAATACGCAGCGGAAACACCATCCCTACTTTTATGTTCATAGCAGCATTATTCACAATAGCCAGAATCTGGAAGCAACCAGAGTGCCCGAAAATTGATGACTGGATAAAGAAGCTTTAGTACATCTACACAATGGAATACTATGCAGCTGTTAGGAAAAATGAAGTTATAAAATTTGCCTATAAATGGATGGACATGGAGAAGATTATGTTGAGCGAAATTAGCCAGAAGGAGAGAGACAGATACAGAATGACTGCATTTATCTGCATAACATAAATATATATGTACATATTATGATACCAATATCCAAGGTCAAGTGAAACATATATCAGGAGGTCTTGTCAAAGGTGGAAATTATCACAAACGTGTGGGAGTCAGAGGCTAGGTAAGACAGAAAATGGAACAGTGTGCTAACAATTGTCGAGGGTCCTAATGCCAACCTAGAACTGAGCATTAAATAGAGCCAAAAAGATACACATGACAACCCTTTAATGTATGTTCTGTAATCCATAGTCTGGAGGGGAAGGAAAAGAGAAAGAGAGAGAAAGGGAAAGAAATAAAGAACCTGCCATGGAGGGAGGCTGGGGGAGGGGGAGGGAACCGGGGACGTTGGTGGTGGGAGATGGGCACTGGTGGCAGGATGGGTGCTGGAACGCTGTATGACCAAAACCCAAATATGAACTTTTTAATTGTATATCTTTGTAATTGTAAAAATAAAAAATTAAAAAAAGTGAAATACAATTGACACATACAAAAAAAAGAGGTTTGCCTGTAGCCGGAGGTTCTTTGTTCTTTTGACTATTGTTTCGATGTTTTTGTATGCAGTCCATGCCGCTCTTTTCCTCCTGTGCAACTCAGGTTTCAGGTTGTTCATCATGTTGACTTCTCGACCTAGGTACACATAGCTGTTTCATTCAGAGATGTTTGTTCCATTGAGAGTGAATGGGGCCTCTGGAACTAGTTCATTTTTATGAACATAGTTTTGTTGAGATTCAGCTGTAGACCTATCCTTCCACATTCTTGGTCAAAGATGTCGAAAAGGTTCCTTAAAGTCCATCCTCCTGAGAGGAGGCAGACTGAGATGACCTGGGACTCTCTTCATCCTTGTTGTTCCACTTCTTTCTCAGCAAATCATCATGCCACCTCTCATTATCACCTAACTGAAGAACACTGCCCCTTCTAGCAGCTGCTTTGTAAGGTAACTTCGAATCTCTGGTGAAGATTTCTTTTTCTGACTTAAAGCTACCTTCTCCAAAAAATATCTATATATATCACCCACACGGCAGAGCCTGGGAAGCTGTCCGACGCATATTCAATATGCCAAAACCAGTAAAAAATGTTTATCTTCCTGACTCCTGAAAGAGTCCTTAATACAACAGCACTAAGGACGAACAAAGAGGGTCTGATAAAATCTCAGGGCCATACTAAAATGCCAAAACAAAGAAAGACTAAAATGACTGTCTGTACTTTCAATGCAGGTACGCTAGCATCAGAAGCATATATCGAGGACCTGATAATGCAAACACAAATGATCAAGTATGACATCATTGGTCTGACTGAGACGAGGAGGCATCAACCACATCATGCCGTCTTTGACACTGGAGAAGAACTGTTCCTCGGAACTTGTGACAAAAGAGGCATTGGTGGCGTCGGTGTCCTTGTCAATACAAACATGGCCATGAACATTGATTCATTTGAATGCCTAACAAACCGGATAGGACAATTGCACTTGAAGAGATGTGGCCCACTACCAGTAGTTTCTATCTTCGTTGTCTATGCACCAACATCCACATACAAAGACGAAGAAATTGAGAAATTCTACATAGAACTGGAGGAGTTCTATAAAAACGATCACACCTTCTACAAAATCATAGTCGGTGATTTCAACGCAAAGATAGGACCGAGAAGATCAGTCGAAGAACTCCACATCAGGACCCATGGCCTAGAATGGAACAAACAGGGTGAGAGGCTATCTGAGTTCATAATAGCCACCAAGACCATTCATGGGAACTCACAGTTCCAAAAGGCTGAATTGAAATGTTGGACTTGGGAATCTCCTGGTGGACAGTTCCACAATGAAATTGACCAAGTAATCTTCAATTGAAGGTTCTGCCTAACCGATGTTGCTGTGGTCCCAAAATTCCAAACAGGATCAGACCACTGTCTCCTACGTGCAAAATTCTACTTCACACAATGAGGAGAAAAGGCTGCAAAGTTTAAGAAGAAAACCACCAGAATGACCACCAACTGGGAAACTTTTTTTAAATTTTATTTTATTATTTCCCCCCCCCCCCAAATATTATTACACCACTTTAGACATACAATTGAAAGATGCTCATGTAGAGTTTTGGTTCAACAGTGTTCCAACACCCATCCCTCCACCCAAACCCATCTCCCATCACCAATGTCCGCACCTCCCTCCCCCTCCCACACCTCAACTATTTGGCGGGTTCTGTATGTCATTTCTCGCCTCTCTATCTCTCCCTCCCGCCAAACTTTCCTGCTCTTTCGTGGAATGCAGTGCATTAAAAGACATCACTGTCTTCACTATTTTAATGGACTGCGGGCCGCTTGCGGCGCGCACCCTGGGCTCGAGCTGGTTTTGCTCTGTTAATCTGGTCGTGAGGCAGTTTCTCAGCATCCGGACAGTGAAAATGGTGGCTAGTGTGATGGGCGAGTCTCATCCGGCTGCTTCCGGGACCCCCCAGAGGTGATGGGCCCACTCCCAAAACCCGTCTGCCCTCCTGGGGGGACCATATTCAGCTGGGCCCGGGCGAGCCGAGTTCCAGCCTCCCGAGCCGCTTGTGAGTCTCTTCATGCTATGACTGGTGGCCCGAGGGCAGCTCCTACTGGGAAACTCTTTGGCACCATTGCAGCAGCATGGGATGATGCTATCATTGACGACATCGATGCAGAATACAACAGACTGGTTCAACACCTCCGTGATTGCGCAAAGAGTGCTGAGAGAGTAAAGGACACAAAAGGATGCCTGTCTTCCAAAACCCTTGAGCTCATCCACCAATGTGGTAAGGCGTGGGCCTCCGGTGACCAGATGTTAGTATCTGGTCTAACATATCTGGTCTTCTCTTGCAAAGCAGTGCAGAGAAGCAATAAAGGAAGACCTCAAGGAGAGAAGAGCACAAGTGCTGGAGGATGAGCACAAGTCCTGATGGATCTATCACATCTTCCAGAAAGGAAATGGAGAAGATTATCCATGACTTCTACTCAGATCTCTTTGATAGCCATGTCCACCTGCCCACATACCAAATTCCGCAGGATGGATATGTCATTCCCAACGTTCTCCCTTCTGAAATCCGACATGCCATTTCGTCAGTTAAGAAGGGAACAGCATCAGGCCCAGACAAGATCAAACTCGAACACCTGAAGAATCTGCCATCAGTTCTCATCAATACACTGGCTTGACTCTTCACACGTTACCTGACCGAATGTAAGGTGCCCTCCCAATGGAAAACTAGCAGGACAGTTCTACTGTTCAAGATTGGAGACATTCACGACATTGGCAACTATCGCCCCATCTGCCTGTTGTCATATACAAACTGTTCACTCGAGTCATCCTGAACAGGATTGGCAGAACATTAGATGAAGAATAACCATGTGAGCAGGCTGGCTTCTGAAAAGGATTCAGCACAATCAACCATATCCACCACGATAACCAAACTCATCGAAGTCTATAGAGAATTCAAGATGCCGCTCTGTCTCACTTTCATTGATTTAAAGAAAGCCTTCAATTCTGTGGAGACTGAAGCAGTCATAGAAGTCCTAGTCAAACAGGGTGTTCAAACCCAATAAATAAAGATCCTTCATGAACTATATCACGGTTTCACCATTAGGATCTCACCATTCTACAGGGAAGTGATCATCGACTTCAAAAGAGGGGTTCGACAGGGTGATACCATTTCACCAAAACTCTTCAGCGCCACCCTCGAAATCATAATGCGACTATTAGAATGGGAAAAAATAGGAGTGAAGATAGATGGCCAGTAACTACACCACCTACACTTCACTGATGACATCATTCTAATAGCACCAAACATCAGCCAAGCGGCACAAATTATTTACATATAAATATAAAATATATATGTTTTGTAGAGTAAAATTGTATTGATGTTGGTTACAAAAAGTAGAATGTATGCAGTCACTGAATTTAGGTACACATGTAAGGTCAGCAAGATGCTGTGAGAACAGGACATGGCTCAGGGGTTGAGCATGGGTCTAGCATGTATGAATCTTTAGATGTGATCCCCATCACATACATCACACTCACGTATAGTACACAAATGCACACATGCCATGTGCACACGTGCACGTGGACACATTCCACATACACCATGTTCACACACTACACATATAACACTCACATCCACATACTATGTGTTACTCATGCACACATGAACATTTATATATATGCAAGCCACACATAAACCACACACATATCACGTATACACATCACTAATACAGATACCATAACACACTACACATGCCCCTACAACACACACACACACACACCACATTCATATACATACACACCATACAGATAGGCACAAACACATACCACACTTGCATGTGATTCATTTTAAAGGCATTGTGAAAGTTAGATAAGTATAAGGAAACTGCAGTATGTTGACATTCTGATGATGATAAGCGTAAGCTACAACTGGAGTTGGACCAAAGAAGGAGGGATGGAAACAGGCATTACACTGCCTAGGCCGAGTGTTCTGGGTAGTGGAATCCCTCTTCCTGATAGTGACATAAAAAGAAAAGGAAGTGATTGTTTAATGCTGATGGTGCAACATGCTAGTGTCACTTGAGAGACAGTGGGGAGGGGTGGGAGTTGAAAACAATTGTGAGTGTTGAGAGGAAGGGAAGTTAGGCAGGAAAGAGGAAACCAAAAAAAAAAATAGAATTGATGGGGCCAGAGCGATAGCACAGGTAGTTGGCATTTATTTGCCTTGCATGAGACTGACCCAGGTTCGATCCTGGGCTCCCCACAACACTGCCAGATGTGATCCCTAAGCATAAGGAATAAGCTTATTTCTTATTATTAAGCTTTTTCCTACAAAGTCAGGAGTAAGCTCTATAATACTGGGTATGCCCTTCACCTCCAAAAAAAAAAGGGGGGGCCTTCTCCCCCCCCAAAAATAGGATAGACTTGGGACTGGAGAGAGTAAAAGGGCAAGATGCTTGATTTGCATGACACACCTCTATTCCTTGCACTGCACATGGCCCCCAAAGCCTCACTAGGAGTGATCCCTGAGTACAGACAGGTGTTCATCCCACACCCTCTCAAAGATTATGCTTGGGAGGAGGCATGGAAAAAAGTCACATCTACATTCTGAGACAATATTTGAGTGCTTAAGCCTGTTGCAGTAGCTGACAATGATCTCTTTATGGATAATAGTTACTGTCCCCGCAGTGTCTCCCAGTGTACTTGATCCTCTCCTCTGACAAAAAACCAAGTAAATTAGATTAAGGTCCTTTCCTGAGTTGGAATAAAGTTAAATTGTTTTCTTTCTTGCTTACCCAAGTACAGAGGGTGTGATGGGAGGGGCTTCCAAGGTCAATGTCTCACCCCCTTCCTGAGATCTTTGCTCCAATAGCCCCATTCATGGGACAGTAGAGATAGGACAGTGGACAAGGCACTTGCTTTGCATGCAGCCGACCAGGGTTCAATCCCCAGCATCCCATATGGTCCTCTGAGACTGTCAGGTGTGACTCCTGAGTGTAGTGCAGCGTCAGAAGTAACTCCTGTACATCGCTGGGTGTGATTCAAACAAAATTAAATATACCCATTCAGTACATCTCTGCTAATCCCTCTGACCTGACCCCCAAGTCTTTCTCATCCTATTATGCTTCGCTCTTCTATACAACATTACAATAAAGGAATGTGCCTATCTCCAAGTACACACAAATGGTATTACAACCCCCATATCTGCATTATTAAACTTCCAAAGTAAATGATGTTCTCATTCTTATATAATCTATATTTCCATTACTTGTTTCCCTGCAATATATATTTTGATTTTTGAGCAACACCTGGCAGTGCTCAGGGCTTACTCCTAGCAGATCTCAGGGGACCATATGGGGTGTCAGGGATTGAATCCAGATCAGTTGTGTGCAAGACAAATAGATGCCTTAACCCCTGTACCATCTCTCTGGCTCTTTTCTGAAATACTATAGAGCAAGAGTGTGTCAATGTGCTATTTCCTCCTAGACTCGAGTACTTGACTTCGGTGTGAGCTAGGGAAGGGAAATGATTTCTGTCTGCTCTATTTGTAGAAACATTCCTAGAAGCTAAAAAAAAGATTACTCTTGCAGGTGAGAGTGCTCAGTAAATATTTTTTGGATGAATGAATGTGAAATTAAAAAGAGAGATATTTTAAGTTTAAGTCTTTGCTAATTTGCCATAAAGAAAGGGGTAATTTTATTTCTGTAACTGAAGCATTAGCCTTGTGTTATTCAATGGCGTGTGTGTGTGTGTGTGTGTGTGTGTGTGTGTGTGTGTTGCATGGCAGTGGGGAGATTGTGTTTTCTAGACTGCGATTTAAAGTGCCTAACCTTCCTCAACAAAGCCAGAGCGTGTCTGATTTGGAGAGCGTGAATGTAGACTCTGAGTTCGAGCGCCGCCAGCCTGAAACGGGCATGCACTGAGGGGTTCGATTAGGTGGACTCCAGGGAGCTGCTTGGGAAACCAGCCTTGACTGTGAGTCCACTAATTGGCTACAATCAGAGATAACTGAGACAATTAAGCAGAAACAGAGCCCAATCAGTGCTAGTCTACTCGGCAACACTTTGCCCCAGGATTCCAGTGAAGAAATACAAGAACTGGTCTTCCTCGTGCCTTTACATGCATACTTCTTTTAGGGATTTTGCGTACTCTGTCTCTTGACAAATATGCTATGTTCCCACAGCAGTCAATTACATGGGGATCAGAAAATTCTGGAAGAGCTGATTCAACCCAAATTTCTAAATCTCCTGAAAACTTTAATCTGTAGATTCCATCTTTCCAGAGATTGTATTGCAGTAATGGTAGACCCAGTCACCAAAATGGTAGATTTGATTCTCCTTTTTGACATTCAGTTCAACATGTCATTGTCATAAGATTTATTAAAACCTTTTTAGCATTCAGCAGTTTTCTCCTCACACTTCCAGCCATAGTTTGATATGCTTTTCCTCTTTGTATTTACTTGTCCATCATCCACCATCTCAGACTAGTTATGCACCAAACATGTGTCAAAACCTACCTTCTCTGGATCAGAGCAATATTGTAGTGGTAGAGCGTTTGCTTACAAGTAGCAGACATGGGCTTGATCCCTGGCTCCTGCAGGAGTGATCCCTTTGGACAGAGCAAGAGGGTAAGCCCTGAGCACTGCTCGGTGCAGTCCCCAAACTAAAAATAAACTTACCTTTTAAAAAATATATTTTATTATACCACCATGAGATATAAAATTACAAAGATGTTCATGTTTGGGTTTCGTTCTTACAGTGTTCTAGCACCCATCCCTCCACCAGTGCCCATTTCCTACCACCAATGTCCCTGATTCCTCCCCCCCCTAGTCTGCCTCATGGCAGGTTCTTTATCTCTTTTCTCTCTCTCTCTCTCTCTCTCTCTCTCTCTTCCTTCTCTTATACACTGTGGATTGCAATACATACATTTAGAGGTTATCATGTGTATCCTTTTGCCTGTATTCAATGTTCAGAAGAACTTACCTTCTTAAATTCATGATCCCTTAGTGATCATGATCCATTAGGGAACATAACTAAACATGGGAAGGATCACAAAAGTGTTTTTTTTAAAATAAATTACTGTAATTTATTGTTAGAAAATGTTTGGTTTGTGCCTCTATTTCATATAATCAGATGATATAAAAATTTACCAGGGCAGTAGAAAATTTTAAGAAGGCCTGTTCCAGAAGACAGTCTCTACTGTGCCACTCTGCAGCCCCATGTCTGTTTGCTGCTGAGAAATTAAGAGCACACGACTCTCTACCTGGTCAGTCCTGCTCCTCCAAAACCAAGTTTTAATCTCTGAAGAGCTGCTCAAGAAAGTCTCTAGGCTTCCTCTCTACTCCCCAACATTTTGTGCTCTCTCTTACCCAACAAATTCTCTCTTTGGAGGGAGAGGGTGTTGGGGGATGGATGTTCCTGGCGGTATCTCAGGGGACTCTAGGTAGTGCCAGGGACTGAACCAGGGCCGTGGCTGCTACAGTCACATGCAGGGCAAGTGCCTTTTCTCCTCTACTAGCTTTCCAGCCCCACATTCTCCTTTTCTTTTATTTTTTTCTTTGTTGGGGTCACACTCAGCGATGCTCAGGGATTACTCCTGTCTCCTGCATTCAGGAATTACTCCTGAAAGTGCTCAGGGGACCATATGGGATGCTGGGGATTGAACCCAGGTCGGCTGCAGGCAAGGCGAATGCCCTCCCCTGCTGTACTATTGCTCCAGCCCCTTTCCTGTTGGTGTGACTTGGTTCTGGGGCTACACCCAAAAATGACAGGATTTACTCCTAGCTCTGGACTTCAGGATCGTTCCTGACTGGGAAGACCAAATGCGGTATAGTGGTTTGAGTTGGGTTGGCTGCTAGCAAGACAAGTGCCTTACTCCTATGCTCTCTCTGTATCTGTCTTTTTCTCTCCAGCCCACTCATTCTCCATTCCTGTGCCAAAAGCATCATCTTTTCAATGTGTCATCTGCAGTCAGTCCGCATAGGTGGGATGACGCCACCAGCCTCGACCCAGGATAATTATGGGATCTAGTGAGAGAACCACTAGATTCTAAGCCCTAGCATGTGAATAACTAAACAAAAGGAAACAGGGAGATCAAAGCAGTAACACCACTCATTTTCAAACTATTGAAATTGTCAGGGGCAGAAAAACTCTCTTTTTAACAGACTTCAACCTAATAATTAAAATATTGAGTTGTTAGTGGCAGCTTGGCTACCTTATGTGGAGAGTCTGAGGAGAGTCATGTAATACAAAAGGACAGTGCATGGGAAAATAGAACACGGATTTGGCCAAATATTAACAAAGCATGCCATTGTATATTAATTAACCTCATAATCATATGAGCCTACAATTTTCCTTAGAGGCAGGGTTAGAATTTACTGTCCTCGATCTACAGTTACTGTAAATGGGAATAAGTCTCGGAACTAGTATTTCACAATTATTTTTTTTCCATTTTGGGTCACACCCAGTGATGCTCAGAGGTTACTTCTGGCTCTGCCTCAGAAATTACTCCTGGCAGTGGTCAGGGAACTACAGCGGATGCCGGATCAAACCCAGGTTAGCTGAGTGCAAGGCAAATGCTTTACTCACTGTACCATCACCCGGCCCCATTAATTGTAATGCTGAGATGGAAACTCAGCAATCTGAACCTAGAATGTGTGTTTAGCACCCGAAGTTAATAGCAATGTCAGTCGTAGGTAGACATATAACAGAGACTTCACACATATGCATCAAATTACACTGAAAATTCATAATAGTATTTTTTATGTCTGCAATCTGAAAGTAACCTGGATAGAATTAAAGTGGATAAGGAAAAATAAGCATGCTATTT
>JAJIBD010015375.1:0-36977 GCA_021461705.1 Cryptotis parvus | reverse complement strand
TGACATATATAAATATATATATAAATTGGACTACAAAATCATTGAAAACATTTGTGCACCACAGCAGGTAATCAGCAGAGTCAAAAGCAGCAAACAAAAATGGGAGAAATCACTTGCCAATCATATGTGATAAGGACTTCCGAACATCTTAGGAGCTCCCAGAGCTAACAACAACAGAAGCCAGGCAAGCCTGTTAAAAACGTGGAGGAAGGATGTGAATAGACGTTTTCTGCCAAAGATGAGCAAGTGAGCACTTGAAATGATGCTAAACATCACCAGGCACCGGAGAAATGCATTTTCCGACTTGGATAAGATGCCGCCGCACTCCCGGCGGCTGCTAGCAGAGGGGAGTGAAGTTTGGTGAGAACGTGGAGGCTTTGGAATCTTGTGCTGCTGCTGGGCTGCAAAATGGCACCGTTCCTCTGGGCAAACAATATGGCCAGCCCCAAACAGCACCAGTGCGGGCTGGAGGTGACGACAGTGGGAGCTACCAGCCTTGCATGTGGCCAACCCCGATTCAATCCCAGGCATCCCATAGGGTCCCCTGAACCCTGCCAGGAATAATTCCTGAGCACAGAGCCAGGAATCTAAACACTAAAAAATAAAACTATAAATGATATTACTTGTAATCTAACAGCCCTGTTTCTGGACACACAAAAGGAACTGAAAACAGGGACTTGAGCACATATCTGTGTACGTGTTCATGGTGTCATTTTACCCTAGGTGCAAGAAACACACGTGTCCACTGGTGGATGGACAAGCCGTGGAATATCAGTCAGGCTTGAAGAGAACTGAAATAATGACCCAGGGGACTAAACGATGGACCTGGGGGACATTGGGCCAGGGTGGGACATGCCAGTCTCACCTGGCACTTGAGGCCACTCGTGGTTTCATTCACAGGAGGGGCTCAGCCAGGCAACACTGAAGAACAAACAGTCGGCAAAGGATCCAGGGGTGGAGCGTGTAAGGCGCGAGTCAGGAAAGTCCCCGACAGAGGGGGAGGGTCGCAGGCACAGAGCGCCGCCCTGCCGAGGTGCTGGTAATGAAGATGGGGCTGGAGCGACAGCACAGGGAGGGGGGCGCTTGCCTTGCACACGGCCCACCCGGGTTCGATTCCCGGCATCCCATACGGTCCTCCGAGCACTGCCAGGAATAATTCCTGAGTGCAGAGCCAGAGTAACCCCCTGAGCATTGCCAGCTGTGACCCAAAAAGTAAAATAAATAAATAAATAAATAAATAAATAAGAAATAAACCTTAAAAAAAAAGAATAATGAAGATTATATACCTTTTTTTTTTTTTTTTGCTTCATACCCAGCAATACTCAGGGGTTACTCCTGGCTCTGTACTCAGGAATTACTCCTGGGACCATATGGGATGCCGGGGATCGAACCCGGGTCGGCTCCTTGCAAGGCAAACGCCCTCCCGCTGTGCTATAGCTGCAGCCCCAGATTATGTACTTTTATATATGTTTCAGCATGGTCTTTTGAATGTTTTGTTTGGGGCCATGCCAAGCTGTATTCCTGTGTTCAGTTCTGAGGTGCTGAGGTGTTCAGTCCTGACCCGTGGGCCAGGCGCAAGGCAGGTGCTCCGGTCCACTGGACTCTCTCGGCCCCTCAGCACAATCGTTATTTTTTAAATTTTATCTCTCTCTATTGCTTTCTCTCTATCTATCTCTCTATCTATCTATCTATCTATCTATCTATCTATCTATCTATCTATCTATCTATCTATCTATCTATCTATCTATCTATCTATCTATCTATCTATCTATCTATCTATCTATCTATCTATCTATCTATCTATCTATCTATCTATCTATCTCTATCTATCGTCTATCTATCATCTATCTATCTATCTATCTATCTATCTATCTATTTCTATCTTCTATCTATCTATCTATCTATCTATCTATCTATCTATCTATCTATCTATCTATCTATCTATCTATCTATCTATCTATCTATCTATCTATCTATCTATCTATCTATCTCTACCTACCTACCTACTTACCTATGCTTCTTAGGTCACACCCGGCAATGCTCAGTTATTATTCCTGGCTCTGCACTCAGGACTTACTCCCTGGCAGTGCTGGGGGACCTTATGGGATGCCGGGGATTGAACCTGGATCAGCCGCGTCCAAGGCAAACACCCCACTGTACTATTGCTTCAGCCCCCAGCACAATTATTTTTTAAATCAGAAAAAGTGGTAACTTAAAAAAAAAATCTTACCGCTGGGGGCCAGAGCAAAAGTGCAGGAGTTAAAGCGTTTGCCTTGCATGTGTTGGACCCGTTTGATCCTGGCACTACCTGTGGCCCTGGGCAGCTTGTCCCCACTCTCATCCAATGTCTTCCACTCTGGATGTCCAGGTTAGGGTCTCACACAGGCGAGGCCTGGGCACCCTCGCGTGTGTCCTCTCCCTGGTCCCCGCAGGTTTGTGGGCAAGCGGTTGTCCTAGCGGGCTGAGGTGACGCCGTGTTTTTGCGCTTTGATCTACATTAGCGTTGTCGGCACCTTTCCCAGCGGCTGTTTGCCATCAGTAGGGCCCTCGGAGAGCTCTGCCTGTTCCCTGTCACTCACCTGGTTTTCGTGATTGGGGTCCGGCTGTCACCTACCAGCCCAGAATGCCTGGGCAGCACTGATGGCCGCTGCTCTTCCCCAGCACCTGGGGCTGTGTGCAGAGTCTGCTTTGCGGTGACGGACGAGGGGCTTGGCCAGCCGAGCGCCCACAAGGACACAGCTCTGTCCTGGTTCCAGGGACCCACAGCAAGGAGCTGACACGTCACGGGAGCTTACAGCAGCCCCTTCCTTCCTCCTGTTTCCGGTCCACTGTGCCCACGCTGAGACACGCAGACGGGAGTAGAGGCCCGTGGGGGCCTTCCTGGACCCCCAGCTAGCAGGTGGCAGAGCCAGGCTGCTCACCAGCTCCGAGTCTGTTTTTGTGATTCTGTTTCTCAAAATGTGAACACTGCTCACGACGAAACGAGACCGGGCCCTGCAGGCACGTGTCCAGCATGGGAGGCTAGTTGCTCCCAGCCAGACGCTCTACAGCAAGCTGCGGCGGCCATGGGTGCTGGGTGCCTGGGGCTGGGGCCGCCCCTCTCCTGCAGTCGAACAGAGGGGGGCAGAGGGCAGAGGGCAGAGGGCAAAGCAGCACGCACCATTCCTGGAAGCAGGCAGTGCTGAGAGAGGACCCGTGAGAACCCTCAGACTGTGCATCGGGAAGCTGGCCCTCGGCTTGTGAGAGCCCCTCAGATACTGCCCCACACTTTGCTGCTGTAAATGGGGGTTCGGACAAAGTCACTTTTTTTGTTTTCTGGGTCAAACCGGTGGTGCTCAGGGCTGACTCCTGGCTCTGTGCTTGGGGGTTGACTCCTGGCAGGGTTCAGGAAGCCACATGGGGTGCCAGGGACTGAACCCAGATTGACCATATGCAAAGCAAGCACCCTACCCACTGCGCCTCTCTCTCTGGCCCCGAAACAGCTATTTTTGTGTGGGTGAGGGACCACACTGGTGGTGCTCAGAGGTTACTCCCTGGCTCTGCACTCAGGAATCACTCCCAGCAGACTTGCTGGGAACCATGTGGGATGCTGGGGATCCAATCCTGGGTCAGCCTAGTGCAAGGCAAGTGCCCTCTCTGCTATACCATTGCTCTGGCCTCCAAAACAGCATTTTGAAAAAGTAGTTAGTTATGGAATCACCGAGGTTTTGTGGCTTCCGGTCTGCGGCAGTTGGGAGCACTGTCCCGACACAACTCCCATACAGCCTCTCCCGTAAAGCCTCCGACTGCCCTGTGTATTTCCTTACCAGTCTAACTGGAATCAAAGGGCCCAGGGAGCAGGTCAGTGACAAAAAGTACCGTCCTGGCAAGGCCTTGAGCTCCTGAATTCAACCCCTGGCCTCGCCCTGTGCCCGACTGTGATCCTGGCCCCACCATCAGCGGCTGGGCAACACAGCCAGGGCTCCATTTCCTGCACATGGTGACCACCCCGTGGGCACTGCCATCGGACACTGCATGGAGGTGTCAGCCCCCCCCCCACCTCCCCAGCGAACACTGAGAACCAACGTGGGGAACCCCGGTCTCATAGCAACAATGACAGCAGCAACAACGGAGGGAGAGGGCAGGGAAGGAAGGGGCCAGAGAGATAGCACAGTGGGTAGGGAGGGAGCTTGCGTTGTGCAGCCGACTCGGCTTCAGTCCCCAGCATCCCACATGGTCTCCTGAGCACCACCAGGAGTGATCCCTGAACACAGCGCCACGAGTAGCCCCTTAGCATTGCTCGGTGTGGCCCAATAAAACAAAAAGGAAAAAAAGAAGAAAAGGTGAAGGGCCAGAGAGATAGCACAGTGGGCAGGGCGTTTGCCTTGCTTGCAGTCAACTTGGGTTCACTCTCCAGCATCCAGGTGGACTCTGGGCACTGTCGCGTGCCGGCCCCGACAACAAAAGAGGAGAAGCCTGCCTGCTCAGTCCAGGGTACCCTGAGGAGTACGTGGACTCTGGAAGGGTCCCCCTGAAGCTGCGACCTGGACCCCACGGGCAGGTTTCTGGAGCACGTTTGGGCTGAGTTCTGCTCTTCCTCTTCCCTGTTTTATTTTTTGGGGGGCAGGAGTTTCTGACCCACTGGTGACCTGATCTTACCCCTGGCTCTGCACTCAGGGATCATTCCTGGCAGTGCTCGGGGGACCATATTGGGCACCAGCAGCTAACCCAGGGTGGCCACGTGCAAAGGAAACGCCCTCCCAGCTGTTCTCTCTCCCGTCACCCTGCTCTTTAATTTTGCAGAGCAGACTGAAGGTTAAAGTGGCTCTGGCCCCTAGGTGGCGATAGCGGGGAGTCACCTGGGATCACTTATCACGCAGGTGTCCACTTGGCTCACTGCGGCTTGGGCAGCTCCTGTGGAACAAGGAGACTCTCGCCTTAGACCAATGGTCCTTGGGCTGTTCTGGACCAGACCAGAAACCAGTTGTGTGGGGTCGGTGCTGGTCAGCTGTCAGGGTAACTTAAGCCTCAGAACTGGCCCCTTGTGGCATGTTTTCCTTATGTTTTTAGCCCTGGTTCTCTCTCCTCTCCCCCCACTGCCCCCACCCCTCTCTCTCAAATACACCCCAGCGGTGTTCGGGGGCTCTCTCCTGGCGGGGCTTGAGGGGGCTAGACCAGCGTTGGCTGTGTGCAAGGCAAGTGCCTTAACCGCTCCTGTCTCTCTGGCCCCGACCTCTCTGTTTCTTTCTTTTTTTTTTGCTTTTTTTTTGTGGGTCACACCCGGCAATGCTCAGGGGGTTTCTCCTGGCTCTGCACTCAGGAATAACTCTTGGCGGTGCTCGGGGACCATATGGGATGCCGGGATCGAACCTGGGCCGGCATGGGCTGGCTGCGTGCAAGGTAAACGCCCCTACCTGCTGGGCTATCTCTCCGGCCCCATCTGTTTCATTTTTTGGCTACACCCAGTGATGCTCTGAGCTTACTCCTGGGTCTGTGCTTAGGCGAACCATATGGGATGGTGGGGATGGAAACTGGGTCAGCCGTGTGCAAGGCAAACGCCCTCCCAGCTGCACTACGGCTCAGCCTGGATTCCTCTTTTTCAGTGGCAGATACAGGCTGAATTCCATATGGAAACAAAAGCAAGTCTTCGGGCTCTAATGCTGGGCAGACCAGCTGGAAGCAGGCTTTGGTCCTGGTTAACGGATCCGGGGGCCAGTTCCTTCCGTAGTGCTGCCTCAGTGTCCCCTTTGTGAGACGGGAGGGTCATACGTCCTGCCCCCCATGGAGACTCTTGGTCCTCGCTGCTCTCTCGGGGCCTTGGCTCAGCCTGCCAGGACTGGGGCGCAATATAGCCTGACTTTAAGTGTAATTCAGGGTCTCTAAATGAGTTAGGACATGCCAGAGGGCAGTGGAGCCCACGGTGGGGTTTTCCGCGCTCCGGAGGGGCTGGCACGGATCGGATTCCATGTGGAGCCCTGCCGCAAACCGCAGGGGTTGGGAGAAATCTGGTTTCTGTTACCCGACGTGGAGCGCGCAGGCAGCGCAGCGCCGGTTCTCACGCAGCCATGCGGAGGGAGGCGGGAAGAGGCCGCCGCAGCCTTCCAGGGTCGTGTGCTTGCACGACCCATCTCCCTCTCCTCTTCCTTCTGCCCACCCAGATACCTGGGTGCGTCTGCATCGCGCCCAGAGCCAGCCGGGACCGCACTCCCCCCTCCCTCCCCTCAACCCCGCTCTGCCCTTGAGAAGCCAGGGGGTGCAGACCGGTTCCTGTGTGCACGGTTCTCCAGGAGTGGACTTTTGCTTTCTTGGACTGGTCTAGACAGCCGGGAGGAGGGCCTGCGCGTGCCCCTGTCCAGGGCCCAGGGCCAGGCAGTGCCCACTGGAGTCTGTGTATGGACTCAGCCACCTGCCCCGAGAAAGCAATGCCCTCCGTGCTTTCTCCAAACAAATTTGTCCTCGCTCCTCTCCTGGAGGCCATTGCTCACCCTCTGCCCCCCCCCCGCCGCTGCCTTTGGCAGGGTATGGGACCTTCTCCAGATCTCAGCAGCGTGAAGAACTCGCCCCCGCCCCCCCCCCCCCAACCCGCAAGTCTGACCTGCAGGGGCCGCTGCTTAGGGCTGCGGCGCTGCAGTTCCCCGTGTGACCTGCAGAGCGCAGTGTAGAGCGCAGTGGGGGCTTCCATCCCCTTCTGGCCTGCAGGGGCGGTGCAGAGCCGGCAGGGCTGCCACCCCCCGTCTCACCTGCAGGGGGCGCCGCAGTTCCCCTCTAGGACCCCGAGTGACAGGGTGGAGGCCCGAGAGCAGCGCAGCAGGGTCCTCCCACCCGAGAACAGCGCCTGGCCTACATAGTAAACTTCCAAGAAAATGCGTTGAAAGAATGAATGAAAAGCCCCCTGAGACCCTGCACGGTGGGAGCCGGGGCTGGAGCCCCCGTGGGGGGGTGGGGGGGCGGTTTGCCTCAAAGCGGGCCTGGGTCCAGGGCTCTGCAAAGCTGCGTCCCTCAGCCTGGCATTGCCCCTGCCCCTGCCAGGCTCTGCCAAGATGAACGCGCTGGCCGGGCCTCGGCAGCCCATCCTGGCCTAGTGGCCCCCTGCCCGGCCCTCTGCACTGAGTCGCGGCGCCCGCCAGCGGGCAGCGTGTGTGGAGGAACCCCAGGGCCCGGGGTGCGCGTGGGGTCTGCAGGGACGGCGGGCCGGCGGCGCGCTGGTGTCTGCAGGGACCGGCGGGCGGCGCGCCGTGGTGTCTGCAGGGGACGGCGGGAGCGCGTGGGGTCTGCAGGGACGGCGAGGACCTGCGGCGCGCGTGGGGTCTGCAGGGACGCGGAGGCCTGCGGCGCGGTGTCTGCAGGGGACGGCGAGGACCGGCGGCGCGCGTGGGGTCTGCGGGGAGAGGACCTGCGCGCGTGGGGGTCTGCAGGGGCGGGGCGCGGCGCGCGTGGGGGGGTCTCAGGGGACCCCGAGGGCCGGCGGCGCGCGTGGGGTCTGCAGGGGACGGCGAGGACCGGCGGCGCGCGTGGGGTCTGCAGGGGACCCCGAGGACCGGCGGCGCGCGTGGGGGTCTGCAGGGGACCCCAAGGACCGGCGGCGCGCGTGGGGTCTGCAGGGGCGAGGACCGGCGGCGCCCGTGGTGTCTGCAGGGGACCGCGAGGGCCGGCGGCGCTCGTGGGGGTCTGCAGGGGACCCCGAGGGTCAGCGGCGCGCGTGGGGATCTGCAGGGGACGGCGAGGGCCGGCGGCGCGCGTGGGGTCTGCAGGGGACCCCAAGGACCGGCGGCGCGCGTGGGGTCTGCAGGGGCGAGGACCTGCGGCGCGCGTGGGGGTCTGCACGGGACCCCGAGGGCCGGCGGCGCGCGTGGGGTGTGCAGGGCCCGCCGCGTTCTCCGCCCTCCGCCCGCCTTTGTGAGCGCTGCGCTCGCTTGCAGTGACTCGGCTCTCCTGTAGGCTACAAAGTGTCGCTGGTTATAAAATCCGGGGGCGGAGCCTGGTGACGCGGCGGGGGCTGCCCCGCCCTGCGGGGCGGAGTCGGGCCCTGGGCTCAGCCGCGCGCTGCCTCCGCTCCCGGCTGGGTCGCGAGCACCAGACCCGAGGCTGCGGCCGCAGGGAGGGAGGATGCGACATGACCGGCCCTTCGGCAACCTGACCATCTCCGCTGGACGCGCCTGGGAGAGCCGGCGGGGGCTGCGTGTGGGACCAGCGGGCGCCAGCCTGGCCCATGTGTGCGTGCGTGAGTGTGAGTGAGGGTGTGTGTGTGCGTGTCCGTGCCTGCATGAGTGCGCGTGTGCACGGTGAGTGGGGCGTGTGTGCGCGTGTGTCTGTGTGTGTCTGTGTGTCTGCGTGTGTGTCTGTGTGTGTGCGCGCTCTCCTCTTATTATTTTTGGGCAAGGAAAATCTCGGCTATCTGGGGCAGGTTCCGGTGCTTCTGAGCTTGGTGTTTCTGCTGGAGAGAAGCTGACCAGACCAAGCTGCTAGAGACGTTTTTCTAACCCCCTCCACGAGTCAAGAGAATTTTTTCCCCCACGACCAGAGGGAAATATCCCCTGCTCTGCAGCTGAGAGATTAGCCCCTAAACCTGAGACCAGCTGGAGCCCTGTGATCCGGCCGGCCGCGGCCGAGCAAGGGAGAAACACACCCAGCCGCTCTGACGTTGCCTTTCGGCCACGTTGGAAGATGTCATCTCAAACTAAGTTCAAGAAAGACAAAGAGATCATTGCGGAATACGAGGCCCAAATAAAAGGTGAGCTTCGGCCTGGCCGGGGCGCGCCTCCTCTCGGCTCGAGCGTGCCCCCACCCTTCCTCCCTGCCATCTCGAAATGTCCTACATCAATAATCTTATTGTGCTCAGAGCAGCCGCCTCGCGAGCCTGGCTGGCTTCAGCTGCTGGGCCTCTGCATTGCAGGTGTGGGAGGTTGTCAGTGGCGGCGGGCTGGGCCACTCGTGCCCACCCCTGCCCCGCCGACAGCCCTGGCGCTCCAGGTGCGTCTTTTCTACCCGGCTCCACCTCTCTGGTCTTTCTCCCTCGGGTTCCTGTGGCTGCTCTGTGCCTGGGAAGCAGCCTGGGGGTGGGGGGCTGCGGGGGCTGTGCTTCTTTGTCGTCTCTCCTGGTTGGCCTGGGTTGCTGCGGTGAAACTTTCAGGGGAGGTATTGATCCTCGCGAAGCAGCCGCCTAGCTAAAGGGGCGGGTTTTGGCTCACGGGTCCCCGGCGGGTGCAGCCCCCATCACCGGCTGCGCCACGGCTCTCACACTGCCAGCCGCGTCAGGCAGCAGCGTGGCGCTGCCCGGCTTCCCTGGTGTCTGTGGCAGCCTACCAGGACGCGGAGATGTCCTTGTTCCAGCCCCGGGCCTGAGGCTGCTCCCCTCCGGCCACCCTAGCACGGTGAACCCCCAAAAAAGGATGCCGGGCGCAGCCTGATGGAGCTGGTGCCTTCCCCGGCCCACCCACTGGCTCAGCCTCACAGGCTCACCCCTGGTCCCTGCAGGGGGCCTGTGCCCTCAGCGCCTCCCAGGCCCCTTCTGGTCTTCCTTGCTGGGACTCGGGTGTTGCGTCCTTCAGTCCGGGAAGGACGGGAGAGCAAAGGAGACACTTCAGCCTTGTGGCCGCCGGCCTTGGAGCTTCCTGGGCGGCTGCAGGAGCAAGTTGAAGACGGGGGCAGTCGCCGAGGCTGGCGCACCTGCCTCTGTGGTGCTGGCCGGAGCGACTGGCCAGCGAGTGCTGGTACCCACAGCTGGAGCCTCCGGGCGGAGTGTCTCAGGGCTCTTCTCTCTGTTTCCGCAGCGCCTCGACCATCTTTTGCCTTTTTAGTTCTGGTCTAGCCCTGCAGGGTGAGCCTTGGGGGTGGAACGCCGGGCCAGAAAGGAGCAGAAAGCCCCTTCTCTCCGGCCTGGTCTCTGGGGGCTGACGCGCAGACGGATGCGTGTCGGCCTGGCTCCTAATGTGGGGGAGGCAAGCGGTCCCACAAAAAGCCGAGTTTTCAGTGTCTGCGTCTTTAGGAGCTTTATGTTTCAGCAGACGGACCTGGCTAATGATGATTTTTGAACGGAAATAAACAAATGGGGAAGCAATGCCACGGGAAGCAGGGGTGTGAGTTTCAGACAGTTTGGGGCTTTAAAGCATTGGGTGGGAGACGGGCCTTTCTGAAGGGGTCAGCCCGGCCACTGTCGGCAGCCGACAAGCTCGACTTGGGAATAGCTGAAGCATTTATTGCTCCGGCCGATTCCTTTTCACTTCCCACCTGCATTGCACTAAGGGGTGAATTTCCTCTTGAATTTTGTCCAAAGGGTCTTGTCTGTGCGTGACTCGCAGTGCCCTTGCTTTCTGGTTGGATGCTGAATTTTATTTCTAGAGAGTTGCTGTAGGTCGGGATGCTGGGCCCCAACCCTCTGGAATCCTTTCTTTCAAAATTCGATTGATTCGTCATTATCCTAATTAGGGAGTGTGTGCAGGCCTACTGCGTCCAGGCGGCCCACCGGCCCTGGCTCCTGGGGTGCCCAGGTGGTACACAGAAAGGGTTTGTCTGAGCTCTTGGCTGCAGCCAGAGGCCGGGTGCTGAGACTGGCGGGAGGGCGCGGGCCGGGTCGGGAGGGCCTGGGAGTGGCCCCGCTTTGTCCTGCAGCTGCCCCCAGGACAGCTCGGGAGCAGGTGACGGTTTGGTGGTGGAGTGGCCGCCTCAGAAGGCCCATTGTTTACCCTGAGAGTTTCACACTCTGCTTTGTCGCTGCTCTCTGAACGTTCGGCCGATCACCCCCGAGTGCCTGATGCCATTTCCGCCTCTCTAGCGTCTGGGCCCTTGGCTGCTCACCCCCTAAACCGGGCAGATTTTGTCCTTTGTGAATTTTGTGATTTTCATGGCGATCTTGAGAGCTTGGTGGACTTTTCCTTTGGATCCATTCTTTAATCTCTTTTTGAGTTTAGGGGTTAAACAAAGGGGAACGATTTAAAACGGCCTTTTTACATTTTTTTCTGTTGTGAAGTCGATTTCAGACTCTGCCTGCTCTGATTTCATCAGCTGTTTGAGTCGCTTTACCCTCTACCTTCTTGGCCTCTGTTTCAGGGCGGGGGACCACACCCTGCGGTGCCCAGAAGCTGTTCCCGACACTGTCGGAGCGGCACGTTACCCGTCTAGGGCCCAACTACACCATTTCTTTGCTCGTTTCCAGGGAAGGGAGGCGCCCCCAAAAGGCCCACACTTCTGTCTCTGTGCCCCGTTGAGCAAGACAGCAGGTTCTGCCCCTGGGTGTTGAGAGTCTCGCCCTCCGCTCTGCTGCCCCCCATTGTCGCTGGCCTTCCTAGCTTCTGCTTCCTGGGTCGCGAGCTGCTCTGCCCCGGCGCGTGGCTCTTGGAATGAGTGTGCGGATGTGGCCAAGTGCGGTGATTTGTGGCCGTTGGCCTCCTCCCCTGGCCCGGGCCGTGTACGCTGGTGGTTTGGGCGGATCTGAGAGTACGTGTCCTGAGCAGTGACCGCTGGGGTTCAGCCATTTACGAACGGGGACCCCCGCCAGATCTATCCGGGTTTCAACAGATGCCAGAAATCAGGAGAGCTTTCTGCTGTGAAAGAGGTTTTTACCAAGGTCTTACTCTCAGTCGCCTACAGGAGTGATTATGACTGAGATCCGCTAGAGTTCTGTCACCTCCTTCATACTGCGCATCCTGCTTCTGTTCATACAGCCCAAGGGGCCAATTAGCTTTCCTTGAACTGTAGGTATTCTTATTAGTTTTAGATTGTTTTTGTTTTGTTTGTTTGGGGGCCACACCCTGTGCTAGTGGCTACAGCCAGCCTGATCTGGGGAGTCACTCGGGAACACCAGCTTTGAGGGATTCCACCCGCAAAGCAGTGATGTTCTCAGCCGTGCTCAGACCCTCGCTCCTGTGTCTGCTTATTTCTCTGATCCGTTTGCTGAGAACTGTGTGAGGGGCTGGAGCGATAGCATAGTGGGTGGAGCATCTTCCTTGCATAGGGCTGACCTGGGCTCCATCCCTGGCATCCCACAGGGTCCCCTGAGCACCGCCAGGAGTGATTCCCGAGTGCAGAGCCAGGAGTAACCCCTGAGCATTGTAGGGTGTGACCAAATAAGCAATTAAAAAAAGAGAGAACTGTGTGAGTCAAACCAACAAACAAAAAAATCAAGAGCATGATTTCTGATGGCTTGTTCTTGGTGACTCCAGCCTGGCTCCGGGGGGTCCCGGTCTGAGAGTGATGTGAAATCCTGTCATTTGGAGCCAGCCAGTGCTGACTTCTTGCCCCTGGGGAAAATGGAGCCAGGCACTGGCCATCACCCGCTTTCTGGCCCAACCTTTTCTCATGGCCCCTAAGAGCCGGCTAGTGCTTGGTCTTCGCCTTTGTAGGTGCCTTTGGGCCTCACAGCTCTCCTCCATCTCCACGACAGAATGGTCTGTTCTGCCTTGATTGCGACCCCCTCATTTCCATTTCAGCATAATGGAATATTGATACTGGAACCAGAGTGCTTTATTATTATTTATTTATTATGCATCCATATTCATTTTAGCCTATCTTCTTAATATGAAGAGCCCAGAATGGGGGGGATATAGTAAATATTGGAGATCACTGAGGTTCATTAATTAGTTCCATACACATTGAGTACTTGTTCTCCGTTGGGTGCTGGGTGTGGTAAGAGAGATGGCATGCATAACACATTGCTTTCTGGAGGAACATGGGGGTAAAATCATCAAAGGATTAAAAAAATAGGAAAAAATAAAAATGCACAAAAACACCCAGCTGAGCCCTTGTGTAAACAACTTGGGCTTGGAGCCATTATAACACAGTGATTGGAGGACAACCTTGGTCTAGGAGCCATCCTGGCTCGGTGATTGGAGGACAACCTTGGTCTCGGAGCTCTTGAGGCACAGTGATTGGAGGATGGCCTTTATCTCAGAGCCATCCTGGCACGGTGATTGGAGGACCTCCTTGGTCCCGGAATTCTTGCAGCACAGTGATTGGAGGACCGCCTTGGTCCCAGAGCTCTTGAGGCACAGTGATTGGAGGACCGCCTTGGTCCCGGAGCTCTTGAGGCACAGTGATTGGAGGACCCCTTGGTCCTGCAGCTATTAAGACACAGTATTGGAGGGCGGCCTTTATCTCGGAGCCATCCTGGCAAGGTGATTGGAGGACCGCCTTGGTCCGACGGGCTTCAGCGTTCTGAGCGGTGGGGACACGGCAGTTACTCCTCTGACTCGATGTTTCAGCCTGTCTTCAACCATGGCACCTTCCTGACCGTGTTTCCTTGCAGCGTCACCCAGCTCCATCCCAGCTGTGCCCCCATCGACAGGCTTTTCCCCTGGTGGCGCCCTCGGGAAGCCACCACCTGCCAATGCTCGTTTCTTAGTGAACCAGAGGGAGCGCGCCCGCGGGCCTCGATCCCGCCCAGCCGGGGTCCTCCAGTGTGCGGGTGAGCCCAGGGGCGCTGGTTGCCCCCGTCCTGTCGGCGTCTTCTCCCACCCTCCGCCCTGCAGCTGCCGCTGGGTCCCCTGGCCTGGAGGCGCACAGCAGGGAGCACTCCACGCCGCTTTGGGCTCAGTCTCACCCAGAGGTGCACAGCAGGGAGCACTCCGCCATGCTCCAGGCACAGCAGGGAGCACTCCACCTTGCTCCAGGCTCAGTCTCACCCGGGAGGCGCACAGCAGGGAGCACTCTGCCGTGCTCCAGGCTCAGTCTCACCCGGGGCCGGCGGAGCCTCACCATGTTCTGGGCTCAGTCTCACCCAGAGGCGGCACAGCAGGGAGCACTCGCCATGCTCCAGGCCGCAGGGGCTCCCCATGCTCCAGGCTGTTCCCCGGAGGCACACAGCAGGGAGCACTCCGCCGTGCTCCAGGCTCAGTCTCACCCGGAGGCACAGAACCGGGAGCACTCCGCCATGCTCCAGGCTCAGTCTCACCCCAGAGGCGCACAGCAGGGAGCACTCCGCCATGCTCCAGGCACAGCAGGGAGCACTCCACCTTGCTCCAGGCTCAGTCTCACCCTGGAGGTGCACAGCGGGAGCTCCCCATGCTCCAGGCAGCAGGGAGCACTCCACCTTGCTCCGGCTCAGTCTCACCCCTGGAGGTGCACAGCAGGGAGCACTCCGCCATGCTCCAGGCACAGCAGGGAGCACTCCGCCGTGCTCCAGGCTCAGTCTCACCCCGGAGGGCACCGAACCGGGAGCACTCCACCGTGCTCCAGGCTCAGTCTCACCCCAGAGGTGCACAGCAGGGAGCACTCCACCTTGCTCCAGGCTCAGTCTCACCCTGGAGGTGCACAGCAGGGAGCACTCCACCGTGCTCCGGGCTCAGTCTCACCCCAGAGGCGCACTGCAGGGAGCACTCCGCGTGCTCCCAGACTCAGTCTCGCCATTGCGCTCTTTGCTGTGGTCCCTGAGCGCCTTGGGCACAGTCTTGGCGGCTCGCTGTGTTCTTTGCCCTCCTGCCCTTGGGACCACAAGTGTCCTCTGGGGGGTCACTGCTTCAGCTGCGGCCGTAGGGGCCAGAGGTCACTTGCAGCGGTGGGTGTCAGACAGCAGAATTGTCAGCACAGACGGTGGTTCTGCCACGGTTGTGTTCGCACGTGCTGTGGTCTGGCTCCAGCCCTCAGCCCCCGCCACTGAGCCCTCTCGCAGCGCCTTCTCTCTTGGGGGCTGCCCTTTGAAGCTCTGCCTTTCTGTGTAGACTGTGTCTCCTGCTTTTGGTGGCGTATCTCAGAAGCCTTTGCCAAATCAAGGCCGTGAGCGCCATGGCAGACTTTAAAGTTCACAGCAAAGGAGCCGTCACTTTCAGAACCTGTTCTGCCGCTTTGCAGCTCCTGTCCCGGCGAACGGGGTCGGAGGCTCTCCTGGTGCCAGCTGCCTGCTCCTCGGCTTGAGTTAGGGTCTCGGAGACTTGTGCGCTCGGCACCACATCGAACCCCCGCCTTGCTCGGGATGCGCCCTGTGAAGTCCCATTCCAAATTGTTCCCTGTTGGTCCCTTTGCCCACGTAAAACGTGCCCTCCTGTGGCTGGAGCGACAGTACGGTGGTGGGTAGTCGCCTCGCACGTAGCTGCCAGGGTTTGATCCCGGCATCCCACAGGGTCCTCTGAGTGATTCCTCAGTGCGGAGCCAGGAGTAACCCCGAGCATTGACGCGTGTGACCTAAAAACCTAAGATAAAAGGAAAAGACATCTCGGCATTGGGGTCAGTCTGAACTCGGGCAGGTGTGACGAAATGCTGCGGATTGGGGCTCACAGCTGCGGCGTAAGGGGTCCGCAGGTCCGTCAGCTGGTGGGGCGCTCCCCGGCGGCTCCTGGCTGCCCCCTCCCAGCATCACCGCGCCGCTTTCCTGGTGTGTGCAGAGCGCTGGGTGCTCGCCACAAGACTCTGGGTCCCACTGTGAAGGCGTCACCTGTACGAGAGCCCGTCCAAACCTCCCCACCACCCTGACTCTGGATCCATTCACGGGGCGGCCAAGTCTTCCTCGCGATCTCCGGGACCCCTCCCCGGGACCCCTCTCCAGCCCCAAGCTCCTGTCCCCATCAGACACAGGGGCTTTGTTGGGGGCAGCCTTCTGGGCGTTTGGGCCATGTGGGGAGAGTGCAGGCTGGTGTGTGGGTGCGAAGGTGTCGGGTGTTTTAGGGCGGCGGCTCTGGGTGTATCGGCCTTTTCGGTGTGTTATGGCCCCAGAATTCGTGTTTGGACAGTTCTTTTCCGGACAGGAGTGTGCCGCTCACCGCAGACCCCGGCTACATAGGCGGCTCAGGCTGCAGTTCCCAGAGCAGAGGGAGGGTCTGGGCCTCCGTCCGATCTGGTGGTGTTTTGTGATTCCATACACGGTTATTGTTCCCGTCTTGGGGTCGGGGTGGGCAGCTTGAATGCAGTTTAGGGAGACCCAGATCAGCTGCCCTAGACCGCACGGTGGCGGAGCGGGCTGTGGCAGAGCCTCACTGCACCGGGAGTGCAGGAAGTGAGGCTGAGGCCCAGGTCAGCGCCTGACACGGGGCCTCCCCGCAGAGGGCGAGGTGGTGGGGGCTAGCTTGGTGCCTTCACGTCCCCCGCGGTCCACAGCCCCGAGCTATACTGTGAGCCCTGCCCCTGCCACCTGGGGCGTGACTGGGAAAGTGGCCGCTGGCCTCTGCTGATGTGAAGGGTGCTGCCTGGACCACCCCTGTCCAGCCGGCCCGGTCTGACCAGAAATGTGAGGTATCTTTAGAGGGGGCTCGCCTGGCACCCCCCACAACGCAGAAATGATCCCTCGGAGAAGGGTTCTGGCTTACAGACTTTCCGGCTGTGTGTCCGCTGGGCGGCCATGCTGATTCGCTGCTATAGGTCAGGCCGGGCCCCCTGTTGGGGATCAGTATGGACAGGGGATGTGGTAGGTACAGGAAGGGTCAGCCGAGAGGCGTCAGAGGGAGGGTGGGAGGCCGCGGGGATGCCGGTCAGCATCACCCTCTCTGTCCTGTTCTCTCTGTCCTCTCCTCTTCCTGGAGCTGCCGGGAAGGGCCAGGGGTGACCGTCCTGGTTCACTTTCCCTGATAAATCATCCCCTCCCCCGCCCCAGTGGCTGGTGAGGATTTATTAAATATCTTGGCAGGCCGGAAGTGGGAATTTTTGGCACCTCTCCTTTCATTTGTTTAATGATCAGGCCGGTTTGTGTTTGGAGAGATGTTCCCGGGTGCCTCCATGAAGCTGGCCATAAACAGATGTGGGAGGAAGGGAAGAGCTCCCAGAGCTTGGGGATGGCCTAGCACACACTGAGTCTTACACACACTGAGTCTCTGGCACACACTGAGTCATACACACACTGAGTCTCTTGTACACACTGAGTCTCTGGCACACACTGAGTCTTACACACACTAAGTCTCTGGCACACACTGAGTCTCTGGCACACTCTGAGTCTCCTAGCACACACTGAATTTTACACATACTGAGTCTCTGGCACACTCTGAGTCTCGTGGGCTTGTGGTCTGCTGAACTCTGGGTCCTCATTTCTCAATGTGACTCACCAAGAGCGTTCTGGGTTTTCCTCTGACTTGGTGAATTTTTAGTGTCCTTTCTCTTGGGGTATCTGTAAGACTGTTCCTGGGACCACTTTGGGGTGCTCATGGCTTACTCTCGGCTCTCTGTTCAGGGATCATTCCTAGCGTGCGGGGGATCCAAGGTGTACCAGGTATAAACCTGGGCTGGGGTGCCCTAGGCCAGCATGTTCCTGTTGTCCTACCGAGTCTGTGTTTGGGGAATCTCAGCGTCTGTGGGTTATCTCGGTTCTTCCGCCTTTTGCCTTTGTCCAAGGATAGTTTAGTGAGGATAAAGATAAATCTGATGTTCTCCATTTTGGCTAAGTGCTGGCAACGCAAGGCCTTGCAGTCACTTAGAAAATGTGGGGAGGGCTGGAGCAATAGCACAGTGGGGAGGGCGTTTGCCTTGCACATAGCCGACCCGGTTCGATCCTCGGCATCCCATATGGCCCTCTGAGCACTGTCCAGAGTAATTCCTGAGTGCAGAACCAGGAGTAACCCCTGAGCATCGCCGGGAGTAACCCAGAAAGAAAAAATAATGTGGGGAGCCAGAAAGATAGTGTAGTGGGTAGGGCACTACCTGATTTTGATCCCTGGCACCACACGGTCCCCTGAGCCCCACCAGGAGTGCTCCCGAGCACAGAGCCAGGAGTAAGCCCTAAGCATCCCTGGGTGTGGCCGCCTCCCCACCTTCCCAAACCCCCGATAATGAAAATGTGGTTTTTGACGTTTCCGTGCAGAGTGGCAGCCCCTGACTTAGGTGGTGATGTGGACACCACCCACCCGTCCTCTTGTGAGGCCGTGTGGGGCAGGCCGGGGAGCCGCTGAAGGGGTTGCTCTTTGGTTTCCAGTGACTCGACCTCCATGTCACATCTCTGCTCTGGGAGGACAGGAAGAGGCTTGCTCGCCTGGGGGTTCTCTGGGCGCTGGCACCACCCAGCCCCCCCCTCCGTGCCCCTGGCCTTGCCTGCTGTCCCCACACCCCCACCTGGGCAGTGAGTTCCCGGCGCCCCAGTGCTGGCCTTTGCCCTCTTGCTATGATCGCCTCCTCCAGGCTCATTGTCAACTCCTGACTCCCTGGTATCTGCTCCACAAGCACATCCGCAGGCCCTGCGTGCATGCCGCCTCCTGACCACTCCGTCTCTGGGCCCTGCGAGCATGCTCTGGCCCGACTGACCATCTGCGGTCTTGGGGCATTGCTGTCAGAACAGCATCTCCCGGTGGAGCCCAGGGTGCCCGACAGGGGTGGTGAAAATGGATTAGTCTTGGCTGCCCTGGGGCGACCAGCCATAGCATGCAGTCTCAAACACGGCTGGGGAAGCTGGAACTCGGCTCTCCCCAGGCTCAGCTGACCATGGGGCTCCCAGGAGGACAGATGGGATTTGGGACTGGGCCCATCACCTCTGGGGGGTCCCGGAAGCAGCTCTCTGGCACGGTCCTTCATTTGTTTCAGCTTCTCTGTCTGTCTGTCTGTCTGTCTCGCTGTCTGGCTCCCTCTTGGCTTATTCCTGGCTCTGCACTCAGGGACTTCTCCTGGTGGGTTCAGGAGACCATAATGGGTGCTGAGGATCCAACCTGGGTTGGCCACATGCAACACAAACACGCTACCTGCTGTGCCCTTGCTCCGGCCTCACATCTCTTGCAGAATGGCAGTTCTCAGAAGAGGGTGGCGGGTTTGTGGGCCGTGAGCAGTGTGGACACAGGGGATTCTGTGCAGGTCCGGGCTCCGGGCTGGGGTGCAGTGGAGAACTGCCAGCTCAGGCCTCCCCCAAACCATGACTGAGGACGTAGAACCTGGGATAAAATAGCCTCTAATGCCCGTGGTGGCAGGGAGTGAGGTGAGAGGCCAGGAGCCACAGTAGGGGGTATTTCAGGGGACCCGCATCTCCCCTGGTGGAGCCCAGGGTGCCCAACAGGGGTCTTGAAAATGGATTAGTCTTGGCTGCCCTGGGGCGACCAGCCATAGCATGCAGTCTCAAACGCGGCTGGGGAAGCTGGAACTCCGGCTCTCCCCAGGCCCAGCTGACCATGGGGCTCCCAGGAGGACTGATGGGTTTTGGGAGTGGGCCCATCACCTCTGGGGGTCCTGGTAGCAGTTGGATGAGACTTGCCCACCACACTAGCCGCCACCTTCGCTGTCCAGATGCTGACCATGAGGTCCATCAAACTAGTGGGAACAGTTATGTCCTTTAATGTACTGCATTCTACAATGTGCAGGAAAGTTTGGCGGGAGGGGAGAGACAGAGAGGAGAGAAAAGAGATACAGAACCCGCCAAGTATTTGAGGTGTGGGGGGGGAGGGAGGTGGGGACATTGGTGATGGGAGATGGGTTCTCGTGGAGGGATGGGTGTTGGAACACTGTAGAACCAAAACTCTACATGAGCATCTTGCAATTGTATGTCTAAAAGTGTGTAATAAAATTTGGGGGAAAATGGATTAGTCTCGTTCCCGACTGTGACGGCCTCCACACGTGTTGGGAGCCAGTTACTAAGCTGGAGGAGTCCACCCCAGAACCGAAGGACTGGATGGTTCTGGGAGGGAGACGATAACTCTGCTGGGGAGAGCGGAGATGAGCCTCCAGAGGAAAGGGGCGTTCGTGTGGGGTTTTGAAGGATGGGTAGAAGCTTTCGTGGTGGCAGGAGGCAGCGTGAAAGCAGAGCCACGGAAGGCTCGTGTCCTTTGGGACGTGGGAGCTCTGCTACCTCAGGAAGGCAGAGAAGCGAGAATGGGAAATAGGGAGGAGGTGAGACTGGAGATGAGGGGCCTCACCTGGCAGTGCTCAGGCCCACTCTGGCCTTAGGGATTGAGCTGGGGCCAGCCACGGGCAGGGCAGATGCTTTACCGTTGTCAGGTATCCGTAGCTCCGAGGTTCTCTCGAACCTTCAGATCCTCTGAATCTTGGGTCTTGGGGATGAAGCCAGGAGGAGTCTAGCTCTTGATGACGTTTTTCTGATTATGAGACATGCTCATCTGAAAATCGGGCTGGGGCTGTAGTTGGCATGTGAGAGACTCTGAGCTTGATCCTGCCACTGAGAAAGTAATGGAGAGAAAGAAGGGAAGGAAGGAAGATAGCAGGAAGGAAGGAAGACAGGCAGGTAGGAAGGAATGAAGGAAGGCAGGAAGGAAGGCAGGCAGGAAGGAAGGAAGGAAGGAAGGAAAGAAGGAAAGGAGGGAGGCAGGAAGGAAGGCAGGAAGGCAGGAAGGCAGGAAGGAAGGAAGGAAGGAAGGAAGGAAGGCAGGCAGGCAGGCGAGTCTCAGCCCTCCTGGTTGGCCACCTGCGGACACTCACCGCGCGTCCACTCTCGGGATTTCTATCCAGCCAACTTTGATTTTTGTCTTTATATAACCAGAAAGTGATCCCCCGCCAAACTTGAAAAGTAAATCTGGAGCTGGGCACGGGTACAGAGTTTTCCATCCCTGGCACCACGTGGTCCCCCGAGCATTGCAGGTTGCAGCCCTGGACTCTCTGGGCATCTTGGGGTACCCGGTGGTCCCAACATCACAGACCCAGGCACTGCGCTGGGCCCTCCTGAGCACTGCTTGGGAGAACTCCCTCCCCCAAAAAGAAAAAGCCATGAGGCTGCTAGACAGGTGATCTCAGCCAGGCGGGCTGGAGTCAGGCCCACAGTAGGTGGGCTTCTCCCCTTGCTGCTTGTGAGGGACCCCTGGGTCGTGCCTCGCTCCTGCTGGGTCTACGAAGGTGAGGCGGTGCTGAGCTCAGCGCTGGGTCTCCTCTCCCAGCCCTCACCTCCCTCCTTGGCAGGGAGTAGGGAAGGCGGCGGTGTCGGAGGGGTGTCGGAGGGGTGTCGGAGGCGTGTCGGAGGCGTGTTGGAGGGGTGTTGGAGGGGCGTTGGAGGCGCGTTGGAGGCGCGTTGGAGGGGTCTCCCTGGCCTTTTCCCTCCAGCTCCCCTCTCTGCCTCTGTTGCTTCTGCCTGCATCCCTACCCTCAGTATGACTTTGGGGGCTTCCGGATCGCTGTTCTGCTCCCGGTAGTGGTCGTCCACAAGCCCCTAGAATGCGATGACCGTCAGGGTATTAGCAGAGAGGTGACCACCCTCAGCCATCCGTCTGTCTGTCGGGAAGGTCTCTGTGGAGGATTTGTGCTTAGCCGGAGGGGGGCAGCTCCTGGAGGGTGGCCAGGGGCTTCTGCTGCCCACAGGAAGCTGACAAGAGAAGCTTCGTACCAGTGGACGCTCAGCCACCGGCAGGCCCATGAGCGCAGGGCGCGTCTTGCCGCTGATTCCGCTTGTGCCGGTGGATGCAGGCCCTGGACCCCCGCTGCCCAGCTGGCCAACGTTCATGCCCCACAGGGGGTCCACTTTGACTCGGCCCCTCTACACAGTCTGTCCTATATCCCCCAAAGACGTGTCATCTGGGGAAACCGAGGCAGAACAGAACATGCTCCCTGACGCTGACCCCTCATTATCCTTTTTGTTTGTTTGTTTGTTTGTTTTCTTTTTGGGGTCACACCTGGCGACGCCAGGGGTTACTCCTGGCTCTGCACTCAGGAATCACTCCTGATGGTGCTCGGGCAACTATATGGGATGCCGGGGATCAAACCCCGGTTGGCCGTGTGCAAGGCAAACTCCCTTCCCGCTGTGCTATTGCTCCGCCCCCCTCATGATCCTTGACCCTGGCCTTTGGGACTCCTGACTGTGGCCTGTCCTGGTTTTTGAGTTTGGCCCTTCACCCTCTGGTTGCCTGGACCTTTGTTCTTGGCCCGATCCTGCTTCTGGCCCCTTCTCTGAGCCGCCGTCGCCTGTTGGCACAGAGAAGCGCTGACACCCAGCACCCAAACAGAGGAGGCCTTTCTGCCTCTGCACGACCCCAGCGGCTGTGTGCAGAGGGCCTGGGAAGGAAGGATGTGCTGAGAACCTGGGGCCGACCGCCCCTCCCGCACTCCAGCGTGTCCTAATGGATGTTTCTGGGCTTTCTGCTCGCTTCTCTGTCCGACATACAGTGGAAGACAGATTGTAACTTGTAATAAATATGTTGAATGATAGGAAAGGTGGTCTGGGGGCCTTTAATGATGGGGGGCACACCTGGCAGTTCTCAGGAGCTTCTCCTGGCTCTGCACTCAGGAATTACTCCTGGCAGTGCGGGGGGGCCATATGGAATGCCGAGGATCCAACCTGGGTCAACCATACGCAAAGCAAATGCTCTATCTGCTGTGCTATTGCTCCAGCCCAACAATCGGATCTACGCGGCTGAAAACTACACTTAGTGTATAGCTGTCTCAAGTTTGTTTGTTTCTGGTCTATGCCCAGGGGTGTTCAGGGCTTACTCCTGACTTTGAGCTCAGGGATCACCCCGGGAACCTTCGGGGCGCTGGGGATTGAGTTTGGGTCTGCTGCATGCGAGGCTAGTGCCCTACTATTGCTCTGCTCCCAATATTTGTCATGATTTTATGTTGAATGTTTTTGAAAATAAGCAGGGTGAGTGTGGCTGTTACGTGAAGCTTTTATGAAAGGTTATGAAGGCTAAGAGATAGTCCAGAGATTAAGGTGATTGCCTTGCACACAGCCCACCCGATTTGATCCCCGGCACCCAGTATGGTCCCCCAAGTACTGCCAGGAGTGATTTCTGAGTGCAAAGCCAGGAGAGAAGTCCTGAGCACTGCAGGGTGTGACCCAAACAAAGAAACGAGAGCGGTTGTAAGCCAGTTTTTGTACTGAAAATGCAGAGCACGAGGTGCAATGTGAGATCTTGTGATTCTGATGCTGATCTTAGAGCTGGATGGCTTTAGTCAAGCTCATGACCGTTATTTTCTGAGCCAGTCAGGAGCGTAAGAACCAGCTTTCCATGTAGAGAAGCGTCGGAAGCCATGTCAGTAGTTCAGAGGTCAAGAACAGTTGTGGGGCGGGGCGATCGCATGGCAGGTAGGGCCTTTGCCTTGCACGCAGACAACCCGGGTTCGAGCCCCCGGCATCCCATATGGTCTCCCGAGCACTTCCAGGAGTAATTCCTGAGTGAAGAGCCAGGAGAAACCCCTGAGCATTGCCGGTGTGACCCCCCAAAGAGAGAACAGTTGTGTGCATCTTCTCAGAGATGCACACAACTCCAGATCGACAGTGAAAACAGTTGCAGGAAAGGACTTTCGTCCTGGCCAAACTGAGGTGGTGAATGTCATTATGGGGAAGATTGAGGCGGTTTGAGCTCTGTAGGCTGGATACCACCATCCACAGAAGCCAGGCGAGAGAAGGACATTCCCTGGGGTGACCGTGGGATGTGGGGCCTGAGTGTAGGGGGCCACACCCACCAGAACGGCCACAGCCACGTAGCATGTGGGAGATTCATCTTTCCAGGTGAATTGTTTGAAAATTGGGGATCCGCTTCTCTCTGTGTGGAGTGGTTGAAAAAATGCATGTCAGAATTTCAGCAGGTGATTTAATTCCTGCACGGTGGAGCCGTCAGCTGGAACAATGAGGGGTCTGAGCACCTGCGGGCCCTGAGAGTGTGGTCATGGGGGACGGGGTGACCTCACCATGGCATGGCAGAGGAGTTGTGTGACTCACACCAGGAGCCGGGAAAGGAAGGTCCTGGGAGACGGGACAGCGGGAAGGTCCCCGGAGACGACAGGCAGGCAGGAAGTTGCTCGGAGCTGGGACAGGCGGGCAGGCACGGTGCTGCCTTTGTCCACTGTACTGGCTCTTCCGCATGGTTCCCTGAGCCCTCCAGGAGTGATCCCTGAACTCAGAGCCAGGAGTAAGGCCTGAGCACCACTGGACATAAACCAAAACCAAACTTGTGATAGTTATACACTAAGTGTAGTTTTCAACCACTTTGATCCAACTGCAGGGGCTGGAGCAATACACCACCAGGAGTGCTCCCTGAGTGCAGAGCCAGGAGTGCTCCCTGGGCACCACCAGGAGTGCTCTGTGAGTGCAGAGCCAGGAGTGATCCCTGAGCACCACCAGGAGTGCTCTGTGAGTGCAGAGCCAGGAGTGATCCCTGAGTGCAGAGCCAGGAGTGCTCCCTGAGCACCACCAGGATTGATCCCTGAGCACTACCAGAAGTGATCCCCTGAGTGCAGAGTCAGGAGTGATCCCTGAGCACTGCCAGGTGTGGCCTAAACACAAGGAGACAGGGAAAAGGATTCTCAGATAAATCTGAACTAGGAATGGAGACAGAGCCCCTTGGCTCCTGGGACTTGTTGGTGTCTGGGGTCTTACGATGGCACCTCTTTAGGTCACCCCCTACGGCTGAGGAAGGCACCACTTTCGCGTGTTCAGATTTCCGAAAGAAGGATGTCGGCTGCGATAATGGCACCCCAGTGTTGGTTATGTTGGGTTTAAACCAGGAGTCAGGGTGGCGCCGTGGGCCAGGTCTTGGACACAGAGATGGGCAGGGACCCTGCCTGTTGTCTCCGGTTCACCCTTAGAGCAGTATGTATCTTCCCTGCTCGGAGCCCGGCTGCAGCGAGGGCTCCACCTGCCTCCCCGCGGCCCAGTGGGTCAGCAGAGGCGGCGGCTGAGAAAGAGCTCGGAGGGCTGCAGAAACGTTCATTATTTCTATTTTTGCTGCTCTCCTCCCTGGACATGGGCGGCCGCCCTGGGTGGTTTGTGTGTCTGCCGCCCTGTGAGCCCCAGTGCTGGACTTTGCTTTCTTCATCCTCGAGTCTTGTTCCTAGAGCCACACAGGAGGCTTTCGGAGCGGGCTCTGGAATAGCCATCTAGGATAGAAAAATACAGGCCCGGCAAGGCTCAGGCTGCTGAAGGCATCCCAACACGCTGCCAGGAAACACTGCCTTCTGCTTCTTCCTAAAGGAATGTGAAAAAAATGCATCCAACTGCACCGTAGAAATGATATTTCAAGGAGACAGTAAAGCAGTTCATTAAGGATCACTTAATTGCATGGGATTCTAAAGGGACGCGCCGCCCCCTTCTCCACCCTCATTACTGCCCAGGCAGGGCGGCTGCTCCGGGGGTTCAGAGGAATGAAGAGAAGCCGTGAACAGTCCTGATACTCCTGGAGAAAAAATCTCCCAAGAAGCAGGAATGAGCCCGGTCCCCATTTCAGTGCTGGTTTGTCAGAGCCTAGAATAAACCTTCTCTGCACTCCCAGACAAAGGCCCTCTTGGCCAGCTGACCAAGTCCCTCAGTTCCCCTGGAAGTGGGAAGGTTTCCAGTCGCTGGGCAAAACTGGAAGGATTATGTGGGGCTCAGCAAGGGGCCCGTTCCTCTAAGCCCTGGGCAATTATCATGTGAATGCCTGGAGATGCCATGGGAAGGGGGTGGGCCCCACCCCTGCTCTGGCCCCTGGCCCCTTTGCCTGCACTGCCAGGAATCTTTCCCCCTAAGCGAGCTGAGCGCTGCCCTCAGCTATTGGACCAGGAGCCGGGGGCGTCTTTGTCCACTCAGCTGCGCATTGTGTGTGGCTACCCTGGGCTGAGGTGACCCTCTCGGCCTGCTAGAACCTGGTGCGTGTTTGAGTCCAGGCCCTGGGTGAGGCTAGGAGTACGCCTGTCTCAGGCACACCGTGAGTTCCGGGAGCCAGTACTCTTGCTGGACACGTGGTTGGTCTCTGGGAGGCTGAGTTTGTTCAGAATTCTGGCCAGATGACCGGAAAGAGTAGGTGCTCAATAAACAGAGGCGCAAGGCATCTGGCGGTGAAGAGAACCAGCAAAGAGGGACGGCTGCACAGGACGGGGCAAGGGGCCAGCTCAGTCACGGGCTTTTAAGGGCTTTTAACCTTGGAAATCCTAGAGAGAGGGGCCGGAGGACAGCACAAGCGGGAGGGCGTTTGCCTTGCATGCAGCCCACCTGGGTTCCATCCCCGGCATCCCATATGGTTCCCGAGCACCCCCAGAGTAATTCCTGAGTGCAGAGCCCCGACTAACTGCTGAGCACTGCCAGATGTGACCCAAAACAACATTATCCTTGAAAGCATGACTCTAGCAGGCGCCTGCTCAGGGCCTTCTCCAGGCCCCGCCTCTGGGTTCTGAACAAGGATCAGAAAAGAGATTTTGGGGGGGCCGGAGCGATAGTCCAGTGGGTAGGGCGTTTGCCTTGGGTCAGCCTGTGCCAGCCTGGGTTCGATCCCCAGCATCCCATATGGTCCCCCGAGCACCGCCAGGAGTGATTCCTGAGTGCAGAGCCAGGAGTAACCCCTGAGCATTGCCGGGTGTGACCCAAAAAAGCAAAAAAAAAAAAAAAACGAGATTTTGGGGGCTCGAGTGATAGTGTAGTGGGTAGGGTGTTTGCCTTGCCCATAGCCGACTTGGGTTCAATCCCGGCATCCCATATGGTCCCCCTGAACACTGCCAGGAGTAATTCCTGAGTGAAGAGCCAGGAGTAACCCCTGAGCATTGCTAAGTGTGACCCACCCCCTAAAAAAATAAATAAAAGAAAAGAGATTTTGGAGCAGTTGATTTACCTACAAGCAGACAAGATCTACTTGATCTACTTGTAAATAAATATAAAAACCAATACAAATAAAAAACCAAAGACTTTTTTTTTTTTTTTACTTCTTGGATCAGACCTGGCAATGCTCAGGGGTTACTCCTGGCTCTACTACACTCTGGAATTACTCTTGGCAACGCAGGTTACCTTCACGCTAGGCAAAGGCACTGTCCACTGTACTATTGCTCTGGCCCAACCGAAGACCCTCAAGGTTAAAAAAATGTTGTGGCGCTTATAGTGCCTTTAAGAATAAGCCTCCACTGGAGTGATAGCACAGCAGGGCGGGCGTTTGCCTTGCACGTGGGCGACCCGGTTTGATCCCCAGCATCCCATACGGTCCTCCAAGCACCGCCAAGGAGTAATTCCTGAACAGTAATTCCTGGCTCCTCTTTAGCCAGGAGTAACCCTGAATGTAGCCTCCAACTCTTGATGAGAAGCTAAAACTCTTGACGCTGAGTGAGCCCTGGGTAGGATTTCTCCATTGATCCTGGAAATGGGAACAGGATGAGAAAGAAACTGCTGGCCAGACGGACGCCGCCTCGGCCTACTTGTGCCTGTCCCTCGCCCTGGCTGCCCCCCAGATGGCTCCTGTGCAAGCTGGGGCTGCCGCCACAGCTGGGACACGAACACCGTCCCCAGCCAGAGCTGATGCCCAGCGCAGGAGGGGGCAGGTACTCTGCGGGGCCGATTCCTCAGGGCCGGGCTGGGCTCCGGCCTGTCCAGTCGCTTAGACTCAGCTGCCCAGAGCTGTCAAAGACGATGTGGACTCTGAGACTGTGCCTCGTGCTCCGGAAGCCCAGCATGGACTCCTCTTTGGTGTCTCTCTGTGGCCCGGGAACAGCGGTTCTGAAGCGGTTCTGAAGCCCAGACCCACATCACAGCTGACCCGCAGCTGCCCCTGAGCCCTGCAGCGCCACTTGCTCAGGCTCCCGCGGTTTCTGGGTTTGGCCGCTTCTGGGTGGGCGAGAATCTCGAGGCAGGCTTCTCCGACAGGGCTGGGCGGGAGAATCTTCAGGCATGGACACGTGGTGCGGACCCGGGCGCTCTTGGGGCGCTGCCCGAGCGATGCAGACCCTGCAGCAGAACACTCGGTGTGGACCCGGCTCTCCTCATTCCTGCTGTCCAGCAAATCCTCTTCCTCTTCTCAAGGGTGAGCTCCCAAGGCGGGTCCCAGGCAAGATTCCCCTCGGCTGTGGGAAACACTGTTTTCTTTCACCTCGAGGGGACCGGGCAGAGGGTCAGCGGCTGCCGGCAGCTGGAGCATGGCCGTGGTGGACACCACATACAGTTTTAGCCGCTGGGAGTGCCCGGTTGTAAGCGCTGGCTGGGGAGAGTGAGGTGCGGGCCCCCAACTGCTCCCCTGGCAGGCACCGAGGTCCGGGAGCCTGTGCTCGGCCCACCTGGCACACAGACTGAGCCCAGCTCCAGCTCCGTCGGGCCTTAGGCAGATCCTCTCACCTCTCCTGCCTCGGTTTCCCCTTGTTAAAGTGGGCATCTTGGGGCCGAGTGACAGTACAGCAGGAGGGCGTTTGCCTTGCATGTGGCTGACCCAGGTTCAGTCCCAGCATCCCATACGGTCCCCGAGCACTGCCAGGAGTAATTCCTGAGTTCAGAGCCAGGAGTAACCCCCTGAGCATCTCCAGGTGTGGCCAAAAAAAAAAAACAACAAATAAGATAAATACTATAAAGTGGGCACCCCATAAAACTCATGTGAGGATTCATTTCAGAGGTTCTCCGGCGTATTTGGCCTTACCACTCCCTTTTCAGGAAAAAAAAGAAAAACCAGTTACTCAGAGCCCCCTGAAAACCGCCTCCTTCAGGAGAATGTGGGGCACCCCCAACTACACAGCCTGCCCCCGCCCCTGCCCCCTGGGAGGCCTGGGTTTAGGTAACCCTAACTTAGCAGTTAGCGGGTTGGGACGGCAGCTGCCACCGAGCGGCCTCTGTTATTACGATCATTTCTGCCTGGCCCCGAGGCCTTGGTTTGATCCCAGGGACCTGGGCCACAGTTAGCTCCTTGCAGGTTGCCTCAGACCTTCCCGTGTGTTTTGCTTGACCTTGGGAGCATTTGCAAAGCGAATTCTCAGGAGTGTTTGTCTTTTCAGTTGGGAGGGTTCACCTACAAATCCCATTTTCTGGCGTTCTTATGAACTGGGAGAACCCGGATGTGCTGGGTCCTGCACGTCTGTCCCCGTCCCAGGACAGCTCTGGTCCTTCAGGGCTGTCTGGCCACCCCACGCATCCTTGTGGCCTGCCCCAGCTGTCTTCACTGGTGGGTTTTTGGGCTGGAGGCACGGACCAGCCTTCGGGCGGCCCTCGGCAGTGGAGAGGCCCAGGGCCAGACTCCGGGAGTGTAGACCGAGAAGTAGACGCCTGGCACGTAAGCGGATCTGGGGGCACTCCCCAGGAATCCGAACCTGTGTCTGGGTGGCCGTCGTAGGGGGCCGAAATGCAAAGAGCCAGTATGCAGAGCTGTTGTGATTCGGCGTGGAAGCCCAGCTGGCCACGTCCAGCCAGGGGGTACTTGTGCCAAAGGCTCCGGGTCCGCAAGGATAATAAACTTGGTGTGAGTCACTGGCAGCAGCTGCCCAAGCCCAAACCCCTAAGCTGCGTTGGGGGGCTGGTTTAGTGGGAATCCTTGGTAGCGTTTCCCGCAAAAGCCTGTGTCGAGGGCTGGCGGGAGCAGGAAGCCGCCGGTCACTGGCTGGGTGCCCAGCCCACGCCAGGCAGGTGGGCGGCACGGAGTGCTGCAGTGGGGAGGTTGTTCTGGCGAAATTCAGGCTCTCACCAACCCCGAGATGGCACCTTCAGCTCAGTGTAGGACACCAGGCCCATGACAGACACCGGCTTTCGGTCGGAGGAAGCGGGCCGTGCTGCCGCCCCACTGCGCATAGCCATTGTGATTCAGTTGTTGGGAGAGGGACGGCTTCCATTTCTCCGCTTAGTAATTTGGTCAGCAGATGTGGTGGCTTTCCCTCCCCGCCTGACCCCTCCGCGCCTGCCCCAGGGAAGGGTCTGCTTTGCACATTACGGGCTTGGTGTAAATCGACTTCATGCGGACTTGGAGACGAACGGCGCTCAGGCCAAAGCAGGACTCAGACGTGTTTGCTTTGGCCCGTTGTGCCTTTAAAAATGTGCCTTAGATGCCAGCATGTGAAAATGAGGCGGTTTCACATCAGATCTGGATTTGTGGCACCTCCTCAAGGGCCGTGCAGAGCCCGCCTGGCCCTCTCCCGCAGCACCTGAGCCCTCTGTCCCCTCACCAGCTGCCTCCCAGCCCTGACGGGTGTCGGTCGGACACAGCAACCGCGGGCCTGGAGGGTTGTTTCGAGTCAGAATGTCCCTGCCATTGTGCCCGCCGCGGCCGAGAGGTGCCGACGGCCCCGCCCCGGCGTCTGCCTTTAGAGGATCCATTCCTTCTCTGCTGCCGGCCTTAATGCCTGTGGTCGCCACATTCCTGCATTCACGTAGGTGGGGGCCAACTCGAGAGGACCACCCGGGAGAGAGGGTTGCTGCAGGTGCCGTGAGCAGCACCCCCGCGCGCCCCCGCCAGGCGTTTCCTCCCGTCTGCCGGGTGCGTCTCCCAGGGCTGGCTGTGGCCGCTGCACACCGGCCCGAGGCAACTCTCCCGCTTGGCCCTGGACGCTGCCGCCTCCCTCGTGGTGGCCAGGGCCGGGCGCTCTGGGGTGTGTTGGCCCCTGACTCACTCCTGCCCTTCAGCCCAAGCCCGGCATCTCCGCCAGCGCCACTGGCCCTGCCTGCGCTTCTCCTGGGCTGCTGCTGACCGCCTCCCTGCTGGGTCGGACTGGGCCACCCCCACCATCGCGGATTCATGCAGTCTGGAAGCCCCAGCTCTGCAGAGGACGCCCGGGCCTAGTAGGCTCTGCGGAGGCAGGTGGGCTGCGTCTCAGTGGGGGGGGGCTCCGTGCTTCAGACTCCACCCACCTGCCGCAGCCGGAGAGTGACAAGAGTCTTTTTTTTTTTTTTTTTTGCAAAACTTCTGTCATGCTTGGCAAAAGCAGAGGTGGCCAGTGTGTGCGGCGGGAGGTCACGGAGGTCATGGAGGTTATAGGTCATGGAGGTTGGAGGTCATAGAGGTCACGGAGGTCATGGAGGTCACACAGCCCCGCCCCACCGAGGGAGACTCCCCCATGCTCTGGGCTGGAGATGTCTTGGCTGAGCACCAAAGACCTGCCCAACAGGGTGGGATTATTTCCAGTGTAGACAGAGGGACCCGCCTGGCTGTCCTGCGCCAGCATCAGGCTCCCAACAGTCTGGGTCACTATGGCGGCCAGGAGGCTCCCTGACCCCTGGCTGGGTGCTGCTGTCAGGGCCTGGGGGAGGCTGAGGGCCTGGGGGTGTGCCCTTAGGGGGTGCCAGGGTTTCTCTGTAGGCGCCTGGTCCTGCAGCAGCTCCCCGAGGAAGCCGCCTGAGGCCAGCACAGGCCAGCACAGGTCTAGAGGGAGCCCGAGCACCTGAGCACCCTGCATGGCGCTGTGGCCTGCTGGGGCCTCGCTCAGCTCAGGGTGCGGCTGCTGAGTGCCGAGATGCCGCCGTGGAGACCGCGGCTCTGGGTATTCCCCATTGTTCTTCCGGACTGGAAGGTCAGAGTTCACGTGTGAGCATGGGCAGGTGCCGGGCCAGCACCTGCTGTCAGCAGGAATGTGGCGGGTAGACCAGTTATCCGGCAGAGGGCCTTGCTCTGCGGTGACAACAGCAGAAAGCACTGATGCGGCATTGTGAAAGTGGTTTATGGAAAGATTGCGGAGCTCCTGGGGCTCGAGGGGGTTGCATTTGATTTCAGAGTGTCCTAGGACCAGAAGTGGGTTGAGGGGCCCCTGGTTTGTTCTAGAAGGACTCTGGCTCCGCCCCTTTCCCAGTAAACTGGCTGTTTCTGCACCTCTTCCTGGCTCGTAGACAGGAGTTTGCCATTGTGTTGTAGATGGGCTCCTAGTTGTGGTGGAGTTTTTCACACTGTAGATGGGCTTGTGACATTGTAGTATGGTTTGTCAAGTAAGATGGGCTTGTCAGCTGTAGAGGGGTCTGTCATGCTGTCGTGGGGCTTGCCATGCTGTAGTTTGTCATGCTGTAGTGGTTTGTCATGCTGTACTGCATTTGTCATGCTGTAGTGGGCTTGTGATGCTGTAGTGGCACTTGTCATGCTGTAGTGGGCTTGTCACGCTATAGTGAGTTTGTCACGCTGTAGCGGGCTTGTCATCCTGTAGTGGGATTGTCATGCTGTAGTGGGTTTGTCATGCTGTAGTGGGTTTGTCATGCTGTAGTGGGTTTGTCATGCTGTAGTGGGCTTGTCATGCTGTAGTGGGTTTGTCATGCTGTAGTGGGATTGTCATGCTGTAGTGGGTTTGTCATGCTGTAGTGGGTTTGTCATGCTGTAGTGGGTTTGTCGTGCTGTAGTGGGCTTGTCATGCTGTAGTGGGTTTGTCATGCTGTAGTGGGCTTGTCATGCTGTAGTGGGTTTGTCATGCTGTAGTGGGTTTGTCATGCTGTAGTGGGCTTGTCATGCTGTAGTGGGTTTGTCATGCTGTAGTGGGCTTGTCATGCTGTAGTGGGCTTGTCATGCTGTAGTGGGTTTGTCATACTGTAGTGGGCTTGTCATGCCGTAGTGGGTTTGTCATGCTGTAGTGGGTTTGTCATGCTGTAGTGGGCTTGTCATGCCGTAGTGGGTTTGTCATGCTGTAGTGGGTTTGTCATGCTGTAGTGGGCTTGTCATGCTGTAGTGGGTTTGTCATGCTGTAGTGGGTTTGTCACGCTGTAGTGGGTTTGTCATGCTGTAGTGGGTTTGTCATGCTGTAGTGGGTTTGTCATGCTGTAGTGGTGCTTGTCATGCTGTAGTGGGTTTGTCATGCTGTAGTGGGCTTGTCATGCTGTAGTGGGTTTGTCATGCTGTAGTGGGTTTGTCACGCTGTAGTGGGTTTGTCATGCTGTAGTGGGTTTGTCATGCTGTAGTGGGTTTGTCATGCTGTAGTGGTGCTTGCTCATGCTGTAGTGGGTTTGTCATGCTGTAGTGGGTTTGTCATGCTGTGGTGGTGCTTATCATGCTGTAGTGGGTTTGTCATGCTATAGTGGTGCTTGTCATGCTGTAGTGGGTTTGTCATGCTGTAGTGGGCTTGTCATGCTGTAGTGGTGCTTGTCATGCTGTAGTGGGTTTGTCATGCTGTAGTGGGTTTGTCATGCTGTAGTGGGCGTGTCATGCTGTAGTGGGTTTGTGTCATGCTGTAGTGGGCTTGTCATGCTGTAGTGGTGCTTGTCATGCTGTAGTGGGTTTGTCATGCTGTAGTGGGCTTGTCATGCTGTAGTGGGTTTGTCATGCTGTAGTGGACGTGTCATGCTGTAGAGGAGCTTTGTACTGAAGGTGGGATTTGATGTAATTTGTCCTATTGTATCCATTTGTAGAAGGAATTTGATTTGTCCTACTGTATCCATTGATTCCTGACTTCCTGAGACTATGGTCTCTTTTTCAATTTCTTTTGTTTCATTTCTGATTATGTTTATGAGAGTTTTCTCTCGTCTTTTTAAAGTGTAGTTAAGGGTTTATCAGTTCTATCTTTTTAAAAAAAATCTTAGTTTCACTGATTATTATTGTTTTTACCCATTGGTTTCAACTTTGATTTTAATGGTATTCTTTTTTTGTTTTTTGCTTTTTTTGGGTCACACCCGGCAATGCTCAGGGTCACTCCTGGCTCTGCCCTCAGGAATCACTCCTGGCGGTGCTCGGGGGACAATATGGGATGCTGGAGATGGAACCTGATCCGTCACAGGCCGGCGGTGTGCAAGGCAACGCCTCTACCCGCTGGGCTATCGCTCCAGCCCCTTTTATGGTATTCTTTTCTTCTATTGACTTTCGTTTTATTTGTTGTTCCACATGCTCTGTGTGTGGAAAGAGCATTTATTTATGATTTCACGCATTTTTTATGAAGCAAGTTTGTTGCCCTTGGAGGTGGAAAATGTAAAGATTGTCTCACTCTTTTCACCTCTTTCTCCTTTTTCTCCCTTTAAGCCACTGGGCGTGGATGGGCCTGGGGGGAGCGTGAGGGCTGGAGAAGCAGCACCCGGGGCGAGGCCACACTCTCCCAGAGGGCCTTTACTAGTGCGACGAGCAGTAAAAGGGAACATTTTTATTCACTGGCGCCCGCAAAGGCGTTGGAAAAGAAAACTGCATGGCCGTGGCAATGTGTGGGTGTGCCACGGTGCTCTAGGAGTCGCGAGAGGGACTGTCCCCTGGGTGCAGCTGAGCGCAGGGGTGCAGTGGGAGGGGCTGTGCCAGACGTCCCGCCGCTGACGCGCTGCACTTGGGCCGGACTCGCAAGAGCTGCGGCTGTGGTCTGTCCCCCTGGTAGGCCGCACCTGCAAGGCCAAGTGACCGGAAGCACATTCCACGGTCTGGTGAACTGGGGTCTCTGCTGGGGGCGGGGCTTTGAGCTGTAACCCAGCCCCCTAAGGAGAGGACTCCGGGGAGACCCGCCTACGCGGCAAGGAGCCTGTTCTGGGTAGGGACTCACAACTTTAACCACATCCCGGTAGCTGGGGCCTTAGGAGAGGCCCACACTGGCAGGAGGATGTCCTGGGCGGGGCTGCAGTTGTAACCACGCCCCTACAACCCCAGGGTGGAGCTTACTGCTTTAGGACCGCCCACATAGGTGGGGCCTCGGGAGATCCACCCACACGGCGGGAGGATATCCTGGGTCAGGGCTGCAGTTGTAACCACGCCCTACCATCCCGGGGTGGAGCTTGCTGCTCTAACCATGCCTCTGTAGGAGGGGCCTCAGGGGGAGATCTACCCACACTGGCAGGAGGGATGTCCTGGGCGGGCTGCAGTTGTAACCACGCCCTACAACCCCAGGGTGGAGCTTACTGCTTTAGCCACGCCCATGTAGGCGGGGCCTCGGGAGATCCACCCACACTGGCAGGAGGATGTCCTGGGCGGGGCTGCAGTTGTAACCACGCCCCTACAACCCCAGGGGTGGAGCTTGCTGCTTTTAACCACGCCTCTGTAGGAGGGGCCTTAGGGGAGATCTACCCACACTGGCAGGAGGATGTCCTGGGCGGGCTGCAGTTTAACCACGCCCTACAACCCCAGGGTGGAGCTTACTGCTTTAGGAACGCCCACATAGGCGGGGCCCCGGGAGATCCACCCACACGGCGGAGGATATCCTGGGTCAGGGCTGCAGTTGTAACCACGCCCCTTACCGTCCCAGGGTGGAGCTTACTGCTTTAACCACGCCTCTGTAGGAGGGGCCTCAGGGAGATCTACCCACACTGGCTGCAGGCTGTCCTGGGGCAGGGCTGTAGTTGTAACCACCCCCTACTGTTGGGGTGGAGCTTACTGCTTTAACCACGCCCCCTTGGGAGGGGCCTCAGGGGAGAACCACCCACACTGGCTTGGAGTCCACTCTGGGCTCTGCTGCCCACGCAGGCAGGAGCCCCGGGAGAGCCCGCCTTGCCCTGTGTACCAGGGTGCCAGGGACCCAGCGCCCAGCGCCAAACCAGACGTGCAGTAGCTGGAGAGGTTTGCTGGGAAGATCCTTCTTAGAGGCCCCTGGGCACTCAGGTGCTGGGTGCATCTGGCCTGGCATTGCTGGGGCCTTGTCCCGTCTGGTGTGTGACCGTGATGCCTGGCAGTGCCAGTGGGCCCCAGTGCAGCAGCGAGGGGCTGGCACAAGACCGGTGTGCCCTGGCGGGCGTGTCCGTGCAGGCCCGTGCTAGATCCTTCCATTAGGCTTAGGGACGGCTTCCTCTGGTCTCCTTCCTGCCTCACTGCAGCTTGTCGGAAAGTTAGACGCCATCTGGCTGCCGCATCTTCGCCTAATCCGTTTCTAGGGTGGGCTTCACTACGCTGGCGGGAGGGGTCCCCATAGCTCTTTGCCCCTGGAGGGAGGACGGCATTGCTGTCTGCTGTCCACTGATAAGCTCTCCATCACGGAGTCCAGTTCAGCGCTGCCTGTCAGAGGCGCAGGGGGAGTCGCGGTGTGTGTGTGTGTGTGTGTGTGTGTGTGTGTGTGTGTGTGTGTGTGTGTGTGTGTGTGTGTGTGTGGCTGGCTGGGGGCTGTGCCCCTCGTCCTATTAGTGCGGCTTTGGGGACGTGCTCAGAGGCGCTGAACCCCTGCTCTGGTGCTGGGAAGGGGAACTAGACCTGGGGGTGGGCGCCTGTGCTCCTGCTGGCCCCTAGGGGTGACCGCAGACCCAGCTGGTGTGGGAAGGACGGAAGGGCTGTACCCCCGCTTTGAGGCTTCGTGAGGTCCCGCCCAAGGGCACAGCCTCAGGCCTGTTTTGTTTTTTAATTAAGTTTTATTTAGTCTCAGCTAAAGGACAGTTATTCATCACTGGTTTTAGGGCGATGTTTCAGCACCCGTCCCTTCTTCTTGTGTGGGCTCTCTCCAGCCCTGGGCCCCACTCGTTAGCCTCCCCCACCTGTGTCCCCCCACACTCTCTTGGGCCGGGCTCTGACGCCAACGCCTGTGTCGCCTGCTGGAAGTCCAGCTCTCGCCACTCCTGAGGCGTCACCAGTGCAGGACTTTTCGGTAAAGCCCATCCTGTGAGATGACGACCTTCCTTTGCTAAGGCGTGGTGAGTGGGAGGGGTGTCGGGAGCCACTGGGGTCCCCGACAGTGTCAGGACAGAAGTTCTCTTCTTCCTCCAAGGCCGCTGGGGAGCGGATGAAAACTCACGAGTCCGGCACAGTTCCAGAAAGGTACAAAAGCTCTTCCACCACAATCCAATTTAATGAGAGAACTCTAGCTCTGGTTAGAACTTAGACCATACACGAGGCCCAAGTCTCCCACCAAAAAGAGAGGATCTCACCCGAGGAGTCCTAACCCAAAAGAAAGGGAAAAGGGGCGAGTGCCTCAAGTCAGTCCCCTTATATACACCCAAAGTAATCCTAACTCAGGGAGGGTCCCGTCAACAAAGAACCCAAAGCAGCTTCTAGGTAGTAGAAGAGTGGGAAGAGGCGGTGCCACACTCTGTTATAGGTATAAACAAAGGAGTATGCTAAGGACTGATCCCTTCCTCAGAGACTATCTCTTATGTAAAACACTGGGGGAGAGGGGGCTGGTATAAAGTAATACAGCTTAATGTCATGGGCTTCATGTAATCTAGATGGCACCTACAAGGTCCTTCTTATCTGCTCCAGGGTGATTCTGAGTATCTTGTTCCTCCGTATACTGAAAGGGTCACGCTGCCCATTTGAGGGCAAACTAGCATGTATCACTGTATCACTGTCTTCCCCGTTGATCATCGATTTGCTCGAAGGGCACCAGTAACCTCTCCATATGTCCTGTCACAAGCAAAGTGTAGCCCAAGGGCATCTGTTTGCTCCAGGGACAGGAAGAGCCTCAAACCATTCTTCAGGTCATGGAATTGAGGTCAATAATTGTTACTAGTTTTTGGCATAACAAATAAAACACGGGTAGCTTGCCGGGCTCTGTTGTGTAGGTGGTATACTCTCAGTAGTGGGCTCTCATCTCGAGCATTTACTGATGAAACTTAAAGGGGAAAGATGAAATACTTAAAGGGGAAAACTAGTATGATCCTTCCTATAGTCTTCCTATAGTCTCACCGTAGCTAGGGTGGTAGTCTCCTGGTAAATTCTAACTGTCCCTTGGGCCTG
>JAJIBD010015374.1:0-30436 GCA_021461705.1 Cryptotis parvus | reverse complement strand
GGCAATGAACTACTGGGCTACAAGTGGGTACACTAAGCTCTTACCTCCAAGATATCTCCTCAACAGTATGAAAGAACATATAATAAAATGTCTAAATTTTAGGAAAAAAATCTTTTTAAGAAGGGCAGGAGATTTTTTATGTGTAAAAATGGATAAAAGTGATATATTTCCCTGGATGGGCTACAGAGATTTACTCAATTTGGTTCACTTCTCTAAGACTTAATTTCTCATTTTAAAATAGGGCGAAAAAATCCAACAATATGGAAAATAAATGTACATTTATGGACCAGCCTGTGACTGACCTGCATAACTCAGTAAGAAGCTGCCATTGGGAGGACAGCTGTGATAATTGTCTCCTCCAAATCAAATTGTCTCCTTGAAATCTCCAAAAACCTCAATTCCAAGTCAAAGCAGAGTGAAAATAATCAGCCACCAAGTGTCAGGGCTTTGTCATTAAAAGGTAAAAAAGTTTTTCCTTCAAGATCTTGCTAGTCTATCACCTCAAGCTTCTTAATCTGTGTGTTGCAACCTCATATGGAGTCTTGTAACTGAATATGAGGATCAAGAAAAATCTTTAAAATTTGTTCAAAAATTAAATTTTTATGATGTAGTACCTATAATTGTCTAATTTGTATGTATTTTATGGACCTATATACCCAGGCCTGCATAAAAATATTTTGGGTGCCAAAGGATCACAAGTGAAAAAATGCTTAAGAAGCCCTCATCGTGAACTTTGCCTCTGCTACATACATTATCTTTGTCTTGACACAATGATTCATTTCCTATGTTATAGTTGCCATTATTTAAAAAACAACTTTTCAAATTGTAAACAACACTAATTTATTTTGAAGTCAAAGTTCCAAACTGATCTCACATGACTACAGTCAAGTTGACTGATGATGTAGGAAAAATACTAGAAGAATTTCTCTGCTTAGTCTCTAGTAACTGTCCTTACCTTGTGACTCCTTCCTCCATTTTTGATGTGTGTTGTTCAAATTAATTAGCATGCATTTCTAGTATTGGTTGAGAAGGACCATTATGACATTATGAATAACCAACATCCCAAGATTCTTAAATCTCAACCTCAACATCCCAAGATCCTTAAATCTGCAAAATTCCTCTGCAAAATAAGGTAATATTCTGAGATTAGAGTCTATGCACTTATGGAGGAACCAATTTTCAATCTACCACACCCAGTTTCTATCATGGCTTCTTAGGGGTCAGACAGATGGAATATCAAGTAAGGTGTTTGTCATACATGCTGTGGACCTGGATTTCATCACAAGCACACTATACGGTCCCCCAAACCTGCCAGGAGTGATCCCTGAGCAAAGAACCTGTTGTTGGCCCAAAAATAACAACCACAAAGAAAATCATCATGATTGCTTACTGATTCAGTCCTGCCACTCTCTAATAATGAATTCAGCCCATGAAGACACTGGAATTAGGATAATACCAAAATACATTTAGATTTCTTTATAAAACATCCACTTCTCCAGTAATAAACTTACACTCATTAAAGAATGTGACTTCATTCACAGAATGTATATATGTATGTATGTATATATGTCTGTATGTATATATATGTATGCATGTATATTTATATATATATGTGTGTGTATATATATATATATATATAATATACACTTATGCCTGTGGCAGATAGAAGCCCAAAAGTTCTTTGCAAATACTTCAAATAAAAGGCTGGAGTGATAGTACAACAGTTACAGCATTTGTCTTGTATGTAGCCAAACCTGGTTCCATTCCCAACATCCTATATCATACCCCAAGCACCATAAGTAGATGATATTATTACTGATTTCAGAGCCATGAGAAACCTCTTGAGTATTGCCACATGTGTTCCTAACCCTTCCACCCACCTATCCCCAAATAAACCCCTTCTGATAAAGGATAACATCTAGTAGAACATGTATCAGAGGTAGAGCTGAGCTGGACCTACAGTATCTCTCATCATTGCACTCATTAATAAAAGCTGATACATATGAAATTGGGTCCTAACCATATGTAAAACAGCCAGGAAGTAAAACATGATAAAATTATAATGACATTTACTTATTTACACTCTTTAATATTTAAGCAGAAACACAGACAAGCTCACATATACAGCAAACTTCCATCTGAGTTGATAATACAACCAATGCCAGATAATATATTTAATTTAGGGACTAGAGAGTCTGAGAAGCTACGAGGCTCTTGAGCTCAGCCCCATGGTTTCTTTTCATATATATGTGCTGGCCAGGCTCTGCCCTTACCTTTCTTATTTTTTGGTTGTTGGGGACCCCACAGCCAGCAGTGCTCAAACTTACTTCTGAGCTTGAGGAACCATATGAGGTTCAGGGGATGGAACCCAGGTCGGCGGGGTACAAGTCAAGCACCCTCCCTGCTGTGTTATCACTCTAGCTCCTGCCCCCTGGTCCAGCTCTCAAAGCTTCCAGTCGAGTCCCACAAGGTCACATCCCTCTCAGGATGCCGGTGAGTCCATCACAGCCTGTTCCCAACACTTGGGCTTGGTACCCACCTAGGGCACACTAGGCCCCTCCCCTGCCTCTGCCCCGCCCAGCCTCCACCTGTCCCACTGGGCCTGGGTCCAACTAGAGGCCACCCCAGCAGAACCTCACAACAAGTCAGACGACCCCACCCCCACCCCTGACTCCATGGGAGCTGCCATCTTCCAAATCCGGACTTCCCTCTCGTCATAACTCAACACAGCAGACCAGACTATCACAGCCCGGCTTGCATGGCCACTAGAGGCCGCAGCGGTTCATCAATAAATGCTTTATTCAGAGGTGACTATAAGAGTATGCCACCCGCACAGCAAGCCTGGCAAGCTGCTCGTGTTGTATTTGATATGCCAAATACCAGTAACATTTATATTAGGTCATTCCCATGACCTAATATAATGGTTTGAGGCTCTTTATGTTCCTGGAGCAAGAGGATGCCTTTGGGTTCTACTAGCATGAGACAGGACATATGGAGATATTACTGGTGCCCGCTCTAGCAAATAGATGATGAACGGGAAGATAGTGATAGCGATAGTGATAGGGACTAGAGAGATAGTATAGTGTGCAAGGTGCTGACTTCGCATGCAGCCAATTAGGGTTTGAATCCCCAGCACCACAAATGGTCCCCTGAATACTTCCAGGAGTGATCCATGAGCACAGAACAAGGAGCAAGCCCTGAACACCTCTGGGTATGGTAAAAAAAACAAAACAAAACAAAAGATAACTCACTTCTGGAGACAAATTTTAACTTTATGATCTCCAAAATTAATGAAATAATATTAGTACTTATCGTTATCCAGTATTTTTATTTCCATGTGTCTTTCACTGTAAAGCATCCTGAGAAACAGTGTTATTAGGATTACTCTTGAACTAATTTTTTTAATTAATAAATACTTGGGGGACCACGTACAGTCCCCCAAGCATAAGAAGTGATTTCTGAGTGCATAAATAGAAAAAAATCAATACTGTCCATCAAAATGTCAGCTAAATAATTATTTGCAAGCATTATAAACATTTAAAGGCCCTTTGAATTTGTATCCTATTTATTCAAATATCCAAACTACATACAATAAATATTCTCACATTCAACTTTTTCAAAACACCAGAGATTAATATTATGGAAAGGCTGATCTATTTCTAATAAGGGTTTCTAATATCAGATATCTGTAATAATTACAAACTTCTAATATTTCATTTAATTTAAGGTGCTCATATTTTCTGTAATCTAAATTACATAGTAATTCTTTGGCTCCTCATTACAAATAATCTATGACTCAAATAAATAGCTCTGTAGAGTTAACTCCACAGAAAATTATTTTAATGCATTCAATTGCTCATTCAATCATTCAACAAATATTTATAGAGTGCTTACTATATGGCAGATGAGGAACTGAAGCCTGAAGATAAGTTCTTCCTGCTTCACATACCACTTCCCTGAAGAGCAGGAAAGTCTGGAGGAAGGTTCCTTGGAGAAGGTGATGCCTCCACACCTTCTCTGCAGCCTTCACTCAAGGTCACTCCTGGCTGAGCTATTTGCTAAAGAAAAAAATGAGCAAAGTTATATATTCCCATACTTCTCATCTCAATGTTCCAATACAGCATCATAACATAAATAAAGACAAAAGTAATAAATAACACGTAGAACTAAATCTCAGCATATGCTTTCACTATTTTTAACTTCAGAAACTCAATTATGAATCTTGAGTTTGTCAATTCATGATTATCAGCCTTATTTTTATTGCATTTATAAATTTGCCTCCTCAAGATGAGTATTATTAAAAGGCATCTGGATGAAAACAATTTAAAATCTTTCACAGAAAATAAAGTTATGCCTGTGAGATTCTCCTATTCCTGAAAGTAGTAAATATATGCCAAAACTACCCATACATACCTCATACTCTAAAAAGAGATTAGGTGGAAGGGAAGTTAGGAGGCTCAATATTCATCGCTTTGAGAAGGATGACTTATTTATTGTCCAATTATGGGCTGTGCTCATAGAGTAATTGGGAGTGCTAACTCCAGGAAAATTGTCATATACCAAGAAATACAGTCACCCTATGGATAAATCACTTATACTCTTAATCTCTGTTTTTCCCCATAAAGGTATCAATGACATTTGTAAAAAAAAAATATATAAGATTAGACATAAAAAAACTATTAGAAAAGAATATCATTCAAATTAAATTATTAAGCCCTATTGGAATTTTCTGTTAATTTAAAATATTAATTTCCAATCTTTCCTGTAAATTGTCTCACTGTCTCACTATATCACTGTCTTCCCATTGTTCATCAATTTTCTCGAGTGAGCACTAGTAATATCTCCATTAGTCCTGTCAAAGGAAGTGCAACCCAAGGGCATCTACTTGCTCCAGGGACAGGAGGAGCCTGAAACCATTCTTCAGTTTATGGAACTGAGGTCCATAATAATTATTAGTCTTTGGCATAAAAAGTAAATAAAATATAGGTAGCTTGCCAGGCTTACCTTGTAGGTGGTATAGTCTCAGTAGAAGGCTCTCAACCCGAGCATTTACTGATGAAACTTAAAGGGGGAAGATCAGGTTTTCTCTTGGATGGAGCTCTGAGGAACTATGGAATCTGGATGTTGAGAATGACTAACTGCAAGATGTGTGGTTTGCTCTGGCTTCTTCCAGGCTTACTGGTATCAGTCAAAACATGTCTAGAACTGTTCACTATGTATAAATGTAAAAGAATTTAGGAAGAACCTTATGCTAAATATAGTATCCTATAAAAATACTGAATAAGGAACCTGTGGGTCTGGCGTGGGTGGGTCTCTCTCTCTTCCGGGCAACTGGCGTGGAGGCGGAGGAAAGGGCAGGGACCAAAACTCTACTCCAAGTCCAGCCAGCATGGTCTCTCCTCCGCTCATGAGAGCAAATCCTTGGAGCAATGTTGGACTCAGCCAGGGGATGGCTGAGCCCCTTACTGGGAGGTCAGCTCCATGGATTGTTTCCACATGGGGCCGACCGAGCAGCACAGCTGTGGGTCTGAAGTGGATGGGTCTGGATCTCTTCCAGGGTTGCAAATTAGCTGAGTCTGGGGTGGGTGGGTCTCTCTCTTCCGGGGCAACTGGCATGGAGGTGGAAATTGGCTCAAGAATATTTTAATAGCCACACACACTGTAACATTCTAGTAAGAACAAAACGCCAAGAAATATTGGATAAAATAGATGACTATAAAAAATCTTTCTTAGACAGTGTATAATATTCAATGATATAATGCAATAGATTCCAGTCATAGGAAGGATCAAGTTTTCAAGAAAAAATGGCTAAATTAAATAAAAGGGCATGTGTGAAATTTTCAGATAGCAGACACATTTATAATCTTCAGAGGAAACCACTAATAAAATTGCCCCTGTTTTATTCTTCCCAGTGGTTATCCCTCCAAACAGGAATATTTTTATATTTTTATGTCTTTGAAAGACCAGCCACAAATGTACTAGTTATGATGTGTAGTTCACCATCTCATATCCTACTACCTTTTAAAATTTTGCTATTTTTTTCCACTTTAGAGGTGGCATAAGTAATATTAAATTTGTAGATACATTGAAATATTGGTAGGCATTGCATTGAATCTATAGACTATTTTGAATATTAATAATATTTCACTGTCACTGTCTTCCTGTTCATCATCGATTTGCTCGAGTGGGCCCCAGTAACATCTCCATATGTCCTGTCTCATGCTAGTAGAGCCCAAGGGCATCTGCTTGCTGCAGGAACATAAAGAGCCTCAATCCATTCTGGAATGAGGTCTATAATTGTTACTGGTATTTGGCATATCAAATACAACATGGATAGCTTGCCCGGCTCTGCCGTGCAGGTAGCATACTCTTGTAGTCATCTTTAAGTCCAGCATTTATTGATGAACCGCGCTGCACTTGCGGCCACGCTGAGCCAGGCTGTGATAGGCTGGTCTGCTGGGTGGAGTTCTGACGAGAAGTCCAGATGTGGAATATGGAGGCCCTCATGGAGTGGGGAGTTGTCTGGCTTGTTGCAAGGCTCTGCTGGGGTGGCGAGCCAGGGCTAGAACCCGCCATCCCTCCTGGGTGCCTCGTGAGCAGCTGGGCATAGGGAGAGAGCAAGTAGCAGCTCTGCCCCATGTCTGGGAGTCTCTCTTTAAATATTAATAATATTTAAAGAATTTTAATTATTTCAATCCATAAATAGAATAACTTCCCATCTGTTTGTGTCTTCTTCAATTACTTTGTCAATATAATTATCAGCAACACTCTGGAAACCATGTGATACTGGGTATAAAACCAGGGTCAGCCACAAGCAGAGCATATATCTTAATACTGATTTTCTCTGGCCCCTAACATATTTTGAATGTGTACTTTGCTTTCTAAATCTAATGGCTCATTCAGAGAGAGAGAGATTGATCCTGATATTTAAATGGTGAGATTAATAAAATTGATAAAAGAAATAGGAAGGCCATAACAATAGTTTAGTGGGTAGTACACTTACATTGCACACAGCCAACTTCAGTTGGATCCGGAAAATCTCATATGGTCCCCAAGCCTTATGAGGAGTGATCCCTGAGTGCAAAACCAGGAGGTATCTCTGAGCACCACTGGGTGTGGCCCCAAAACCAAACTAATAATGTATCAGGAAAGTTTTACTGCTTTGGATTTTTAAGAGGTCTAAAGAACCTCAATAATATATACAAAGTAAGGATTTCACACTAGGAGCTTCTTTGCTACACATCATTAGCTGAGCTATTTGTTCTCCTTCACGATTTGACATAAACATTAGTATAGCTATTATTGCAACTATAAGATACATACAAGATTTATCAGCTTCTTATCTTTCAAAGAAAAAAAGTCATTCTCTTGACTGACATGATGTTTTTATGTGTTTTGAATTTAACTGTATCTGGAGAACAGGCACATTTAAAATTTTGTTGCAGATATATAGATCATTGTATTTGAAGATAGAAACAGGGGCTTAAACCATGACAAGGGTCTGCTTGAACCATCCTCTGACCAAATGAGTCAGCAAAGAAGTGAGAACAAAGCATGATTCTCTCTCTCTCTCACACACACACACACACACACACACACAAACACTCACACACACACACACACACACACACACACACACACACACACTATAAGAAGAGAGTAAGTGGCAGTTTTTCAAGGTGCAAGTCATAGCCAGTTTCCTAAGCAAGGAATACCTGAGAAGAGACAGCCCAGACCTTTTCAAGACCTTGCACTTTTGACCTTTGTGACCTCTGTCACAAAGGTGACAGAGGTCACAAAGGTCAAGTGCAATCCTCAAAGAAAGATATGATAGAAGCCCTGCCATAGAAAAAAGGTTTCCAAAGATCCACATAACAAACTGAAAAAGAGAATATTTCAATGGAGGACTTCATTGGAAACATTATGCTGTCTGATTCAATTACATCTTACCATGACCATTTTAAATATGTACCCAAATCCAATAGAGAAAAATTATCTAATTCAACAATACAAGTAAATTAAGAAGAATGAAATCTGTTTAAGGCTAGAAGAAAACAGCAGAGCTATTTAGAGATTGTAAAAGATCAGAGTTTATAATACCTGCATGGTTTTCTGCACAGCTTCGTCCTATTTCTCCCACTTAATTCCCCCAACCAACATCTCCCTTCCTTCTCCAGACCCAGAGTCCTCAACCTTCTCTAGACCCAGACTTCTCATCTACAAAGGACTTAAAGATTGCTAGTAAAAAAAGAAAAAAGAAAAGGTTTTTTGGCTCAACCTGTATATTTGGTAAGCTGTAGGGTCTATCTGGACTTCTGGGATACCCAGAGTCCCCAACAATATTAGGTTGAAGGGTTCCCTGGTCACATTCTGAGGCCAAAGGCCGTCCACTCTAGCTGACAGACACAGAAGTATGACCACCAGTCCTTTAAAAATTCAAGGTTTTTTAGTTATTCACACACCAACAGAAAGAGAGAGAGAGAAAGAGCACACCCAAGCAGTGCAGAGCTGACCAAACTAACTCACTCAGACCTCTGACTCACAACCAAACAAGAGATCCCCTTTTATAGTTTTTCGAGGCAAGGAGCAGGACTTTACAAAAGCAGGGGTCAGGACTTCACAAAGGATGGGGGCAAGAGTTCAAAGGCTTTTTTAAGGAAATGCAGCAGGCTCAGCTCCAGCGTCCTGGTACTAGAATGGAGTCTCTAGATATTGTTTTCTCTCATCTTGGGCTAATAAACAATTATTTTAATGATATTTCTAGTCATTTTATATAGACATAGTAAGAGGGTCAGGCATTTATCTACATCCTGTAGATGACCTAGGGTGACCTTTCCTGGGGCGATAAGTACCATAATAGTCCATACTGCTTTCCTCTCCAGATGATCATTCCAGCCACTCAGGGTCCTATCAATTTCTTTAAGAAAATACAATGCTCGTTCTGTGACCTTACTCTCTTAGCTTTTAGTCTGAGCAAAGCTTGTTTTAGATCTTGAACTCTGAGGCAGACAAGTGGTCCCATATCAAAGACAGGGTGGTTTTTCCTCCTGGTTCCTTTCAGTCCTTCATTGAGCCCTCCTTTCTTGAGGTGTAAGGAATTAAAATTAATCTGTAGACAATTAAGGTATTTAGTTAAGAAATCTGGTGCAAGCCCAGGAATAACAAATTAATTCTTAACTGGCTTCCTGTAGTATTTCCAATATAAGAGCATGCAAACAGCTCAAGGTAAAGAGAAAAGCAACATCTTAGCAAACCATTGAGCTTAGCTGGGAATTTAATACCTGCTGAGACGGAGACAAAGGGCTGTAAACAAAAGGAACCCATCAGCAGGCTTCAGTGCTAGAAACTGAACAGTGCTTTGTTTAAACACTCCAATTACATAAATCCACTGTGAAGGCCTACATAGTCCCTCACTAGGATAGCTTACTCTGTATTCTTTCCCATAAAACTAGGGCACTCTGCCTTATCTTTTTTTTTTTATTTTTGGGTCACTCCCAGTGATGCTCAAGGGGTTACATATGGCTCTGCACTCAAGAATTATTCCTGATGATGTGCATATGGAATACTGGGGATTAAACCCACGTTGGCCATGTGCAAGACAAACATACTACCAGCTGTATTCCACCATATTCTTATCAGAATTTCCAGTGAAAAGTGATGTTTCTGAATAATATCCCTTGTCTTGGTTCTGCCTTGTCCAACCATATTTCTCCATGACTGATAGACAATAACATTGTCACATTCTCATTCTACCAGGTACCATACTGGGTCTCATCATTACTACTGCAGTGGAGTTTATTTTAATTGCCTGAAAAATATCTTTCACAACATGGTAGGTATACCTAATTGTCTGTCCACAACATCATGTCAGTCTCTTGCTTCAACACCAAATAGGGTCAGCAGCAATAGTTAATTAGATAGGGAGTTTGTCTTGCATGTGGCCTACCTGGGTCTGATTCCCCAGCATCTCATATGGTCTCCCATACACCACCAGGAGTAATTCCTGAGTGCAGCAGAGTCAGGAGTAACCGCTGAACATTGCTGGTATGACCCAAAAAAAGAAGGATGGATGGGTGGATGGACAGATGGATGGATGGATGGATGGATGGATGGATGGATGGATGGATGGATGGATGGATGGATGGATGGATGGATGGATGGATGGATGGATGGATGGATGGATGGATGGATGGATGGATGGATGATGGATGGATGGATAAACTGTTCCTACTCGAGCAAATCAATGAACAATGGGAAGACAAGTGATACAAGTGAAGTGAATAGTAAGGTACTTGACACAGGTTGGCAGAGACTGACATAAACTAGCACTGCCTGATAGATTGGCATCAGGTAAACTGAGTATGTACGGGCTGGCCTTCCTATTGGTGCCTTGGGAATTACTATGTGAGAGGTCTATAGTTGCAGCATCCCCACCCTCATAGCTTGAAGCACACATGGAGGGTGTCATGCCATGAATGAAAATGGGATTATTTTGTTGGCCCCAAAATCCATCACATTTCTGAAACACCTCTTCTTGCCAATCTCATTTCATGGTGCCCATATTTGGTGGGAGACTTTCAGCAGCAGGCAGAGCATGGTGTGAAGGCAGCCCTGGGAGGAGAACTTCAGCCAGCTTAGGAGTTCAGGGTATGAAAGGAGAGTGAGAATTTGAATTGGGAGTTAGAGAGAGCCCACAAATGAAACCAGGAGGCTGGTACTGAATCCTTAAAGAGGGAAGAGAGTTTGATCTCTCCGCTAAAGGCACCAAGTCATTTTTTTTAATTTTTTTTTATTTTTAAAATTACAAAGATATACAATTAAAAAGTTCATATTTGGGTTTTGGTCAAACAGTGTTGCAGCACCCATCCCGCCACCAGTGCCCATCTCCCACCACCAACATCCCCGGTTCCCTCCCCCTCCCCCAGCCCTGCTCCATGGCAGGTTCTTGATTTCTTTCCATTTCTCTCTCTTTCTCTTTTCCTTCCCTCCAGACTATGAATTACAGAACATACATTAAAGGGTTGTCATGTATATCTTTTTGCCTCTATTTAATGCTCAGTTCTAGGTTGGCATTAGTACCCTCAACAATTGTCAGCACACTGTTCCATTTCTGTCTTACCTAGCCTCTGAATCCCACACGTTTGTGATAATTTCCACCTTTGACAGGACCTCCTAATATATGTTTCACTTGATCTTGGATATTGGTATCATAATATGTACCTATATATTTATGTTATGCAGATAAATGCAGTCATTCTGTATCTGTCTCTCTCCTTCTGGCTAATTTCGCTCAACATAATCTTCTCCATGTCCATCCATTTATAGGCAAATTTTATAACTTCATTTTTCCTAACAGCTGCATAGTATTCCATTGTGTAGATGTACCAAAGCTTTTTATCCAGTCATCGATTTTCGGGCACTCTGGTTGCTTCCAGATTCTGGCTATTGTGAATAATGCTGCTATGAACATTAAAGTAGGGATGGTGTTTCCGCTGCGTATTTTTGGCTTCCCAGAGTAGATTCCCAGGAGTGGTATCGCTGGGTCAAATGGGAGTTCAATTTCTAGTCTTTGGAGGAAAGTCCATATTGTTTTCCAGAAAGGCTGTACCAGCCGGCATTCCCACGAACAATGGATGAGTGTCCCCTTTTTCCCCACACCCACGCCAGCACTTGTTGTTCTTGTTCTTTTGAATGTGTGCCAGTCTCTGTGGTGTAAAGTGGTATCTCATTGTTGTTTTGATTTGCATCTCTCTGATGATTAGTGATGATGAGCATTTTTTCATATGTTTTTTGGCCATTCGAATTTCTTCCTTGCTGAAGTTTCTGTTCATTTCTTCTCCCCATTTTTTGATGGGGTTGTTTGTTTTCTTCTTGTAAAGTTCTACCAGTGCCTGATATATCCTGGATATTAACCCCTTATCGGATGTGTATTGGGTGAATATTCTTTCCCATTCTGTGGACTGCTTTTGTATCTTAGTCACTGTTTCTTTTGAGGTGCAGAAGCTTTTAGTTTCATGTAGTCCCATATGTTTATCTTTTCTTCTAGTTGCTTTGTTAGTGATGTTTCATCTTTGAAGATGCCTTTAGTTTCAATGTCATGGAGGGTTTTTCCTATATTTTCTTCAATGTACTTTATGGATTCAAGTCTGGTATTGAGATCTTTAATCCATTTTGATCTGATTTTTGTGCATGGTGTTAGACACAGGTCCAAATTCATTCTTTTACATGTCGCTGCCCAGTTTTCCCAACACCACTTTTTGAAGAGGCTTTCCTTACTCCATTTTAAACTCGTTGCACCTTTATCAAAGATTAAATGATCATACGTTTGAGGTTGGGTGTCAGGATACTCAATTCTATTCCATAGGTCCACGGGTCTGTTTTTTATTCCAATACCATGCTGTTTTAATTACTACTGCCTTGTAGTACAGTTTGAAGTTGGGTAAGGTGATGCCTCCCATCTTCTTTTTCCCGAGGATTGCTTTAGCTATCCTTGGGGGGTTTATCGTTCCATACAAATTTCAGGATTGTTTGGTGAATTTCCTTGAAGAATGTCATGGGTATCCTTATAGGGATTGCATTGAATCTGTACAGAGCTCTAGGGAGTATTACCATTTTGACAATGTTGATTCTCCCCATCCATGAGCAGGGGATATGTTTCCATTTCCTTGTGTCCTCTTTTTATCTCGCACCAAGTCATTTTTAAGAGCTACTGGGGAAAGAAACACTATCTGGACTTCTATGTTCATAGAAGCACTATTCACAATAGCCAGAATATGAAAACATCCGAGTGTCTGAGAACAGACATAGATGAAAAAGCTATGTTATATCTACCCAATGGAATATTATGCAGCAGTTAGGAAAAGCAAAGTTATGAAATTTGTCAATAATGGATGGTCATGGAAAGGATCATGCTGAGTGAAATTAGTAAGAAGGAAAATGAAAGTTATACAATGACAGCTTTCATTTGCAGGATATAAAAAATAGTATGATACTAATATCCAAGACCAGGCAAGACATTGACCAGGAAGACTTGTCAATGGGAAGAAGAAGAGAAGGAAGAAGAAGATAATGATGATGATGGTGATGAAGAAGAATAAAAGACAAAGAGGAGAACAAGAAGAATATTATGAAGACAATACAAAGAAGAGAAGAGGAGAAGAAGAAGAAGAAGGAGGAGGAGGAGGAGGAGGAGGAGGAGGAGGAGGAGGAGGAGGAGGAGAAGGAGGAGGAGAAGGAGAAGGAGAAGGAGGAGGAGGGGGGAGAAGGAGGAGGAGGAGGGAGAAGGAGAAGGAAGAAGAACAAGACAAGGACAAGAACAAGAATAAGAACAAAGAAGAAGAAAGCCTGCCCTGCCATAGAAACAGGCTGGGGAGGTGGAAATCTGGGGACATTGGTGCTGGGAAATGTGCACTGGTGGAGGAATGGGTGCTGGAACACAGTCTGACTGAAACCCAATCATGAAAAGCTTTGTAATTATACCACTTCATGGTGTTATAATAAATTAAAAAAAAATATTTACTGGGAAATTAGGATCTCTGGCAATTGGACATTTATTTTGTCTCAACTGAACCCAGCTCCCCACCAGGCACCACAGTCTTCTAAGCTGGTCTCTTGACCACTAGACTCAAAAGTCACAGGACCTTATGTGCCTTCTCAACCCTCTACCTTTCATATACATCTTTTGGATTATCAACCCCTCTTGACCCTCCTCCCTCACAAGAATCCCTTGGAGGAGGACTGTTCAGTCTTGACAGACTAGTGGATTGGATCCCAGAGCTACACCAGTTCCAGCACGGCGCTAACCAAAAACCCGGCTTTATCTTTTTCAGTGTCAGGGAATAGTGCCATGCAGTTACTAATTCCATCAACCAGTAGATGAGAAGCAGATTCAGAAAAGTTTGATTTGCCTAGGGCCAAAGTGACTGTATAGAGGATAGGCCTTTGCCTTGCCTACAGCCCACCTGGGTTCCATCCACAGCACTCCATATGGTCCATACCTACCGGAGTAATTCCTGAGTGCAGAGTCGTTAGTACCCCTGAGCACCACTAGGTGTGGTTCAGACCCTTCCCCCTTAAAATGTATTTACTTGCCCTAGAATCACACAACCAGAGGGTATCACAGCAGACCTGATCCAGATAGAAAATTTCAGAGCAGTGGAGGAAGATGCTATATTGTTACTAAGGCATCCACCACACATTTCAAGGCCCCTAATCCTCTTCATATATTTATCTTAAAAATAAGTAATAATACTAAAATATGACTACACAGGAAGATTTAATTACTAATAGATATGCACAGAACCTCACAGCTCAAACGTTTATAAGCAAAGGGAGGCACTGAATAATTGTAGAGCACATTTAACACCTCACTTACAGCATTAGGCAAATAATGCAGGCATAAAATAATTAAATTAGGCAAGGTCTCAGTTGACAAGTTAATCAGATGGGCATTAAAAAATATTTACAGAGCATTCCACCCCAAACACCAGAATATGCATTCTTTTCAAGTGCTCACATAACATTCTAAATCTAATTTTTAATTACAATTTCTACTTTTGCTTTCTATTTCGTGTTTTTATTTATGTGTTCATTCATTTAGTTCTTCCTAAGCTTGATTATCTCTCTGATTAGCTTTTCTGAGTTATCTGGTATCACTTTCCCCTGTTTTCTTCTTTAAGTTTATGATAGTGATTTGGAACTCTGATAGGAAGATACAATCTTCTACACCTTTGTAGATGGATAATGGAGGTCCTTTCCCTTGCAATGTCATATTCCCAAAGTTTTACTTTGGTCTGGAATTATATTTCTTTGGTCTTCCCATTTTGCCACTTTAAATTTGCCTTAGACTCATGAATCTGGATTAGCCATCTAGATAGATGCATTTACTAGTACTTTTATAATAGGTATGTGCTGTTTTCATTATATTTTATTTTAGTTCTTTGACTTTTTTTATTTTCAGAATATTCTAGCTTCTGTAAGAATCCCAGCTTCATCTCAGTAGCTGCTGTGTCAGCAAAATGGAGGAAAGGAGGTAGAGAGGCTGAATCTTTATTGAGAAAATGCTAGGAACGTGGTGTTTCTGGCACTACCATTATTTCTTCTTTCTGGAGACACAGATCTGAGACAGGGAAGTCTGTCAGATGATTCATAAAATCAGTACCTATCTGAGAAAAGAAGTATTTTCTAGAGAATTCTTTTGATAGGGGCCCTGACCTGCCTCTGCATGGATCACTTTCCCTTATCACTGGCATCACCTCGCCAAGGGTAGATACTTCACATAACATCCACTTTCCCTTCTTCAGGGCTCCTGGCATGTGTGACTGTCCATATACCTCTGCCCCGAACCTTGATCTCAGCTCCCACTTGTCTTTCACCCACCTTCCATTCAGCGGGGTGCAAATCTTCTCTATATACTCTTTACCATCTGTAACAAAATAAGGAAACATTTATTGCCTCTAAACTCAGTTTCCCTATTAGCAAGTTCAATAGAAAAAGATTTCATAGTATTATAATGCTTAAATAAAATATTCACTGTATCACTGTCTTCCCATTCATCATCGATTTGCTCAAGCAGGCACCAGTAACATCTCCATATGTCTTGTCATATTACAGATAAAAGAATTTTTAAAAAATTTTTAAAGTGAACATACTTGGTTTTTTGGTATAGGGTTATCTAAATATGACATAAAATTGGATAGGTCTTAAAAAGTATGGTATTAAACTCAGAAAACATGAAAGAAATAATTACTAAATTTGTCTACAAATTAACATTTATCAACACAGAAAACAATAAACATGAACACAGAAGACCTACAGCAAATAAGAAGAAAATTATAATTCACACATACCAAATGCCTTTAAAGTTGTAAGAATTTATGGGGCTTAAGCGACAGTTTAACAGTTTGGTGCCACAAACAAGTACCAGGTCCCCTAGCACTTTCTCAATAAGGACTCACCTCCCTCAAGTCCTTTCTACCATCTTTCTGACACAGCAGCTACTGAGCCTAATATGGTCCCCAAGCTCTCCAAGAGGGATACCTAAAAGCAGAGCCAGAGTAAGCCTTGACTACAGCCTGATGTGACCTTAAAACAAACAGAAACAACAAAAATTTTAAGAATTTACTTTAAAATTACTTTTCCAAGTATATAGCTAAAAAGAATTAAAAAGGAGCAAAGATTAAATATTCTTGAAAACAGCAAGAGCAAAAGAGAGAGAGAGAGAGAGAGAGAGAGAGAGCTACTTTACAAGCACCAACCATAAGACATTATCTTTTTACTCTCCTGTAAAAAGGCAGGAGATGTCAATATACAGGACTGCTGAGTATGTATAAGAATGTGGGAATATCAATGCATTCTATGAATGGAAGGTGATTTAAATTGTGCTTGAGTGCAAAATGTGACTTTGAATAAAAATGAAAAGAGATAAGACTACCATTCAAACCAAGAATTCTACTTTTAAGACTCTACTGGTCTACTGATATGCTGGCGCACATGTACAACCATGTATGTGTTTGTAAGTTGCAGTACTTTTGGTTCTTCTAAAGAACTAAATCTCTTTCCCTCTCTCTGTCTCTCCTTCTGTCATGTGTAAAAGATTAATGAAAAACTAATATCTAAGATACAAAAGAAACACAAAATTTTTAAAATTGAAAGCAAGAACTCTAATTTTAAAGTAGAAGAATCGATGCACAGGGGCTGGAGCAATAGTCCAGTGGGTAGGGCATTTGCCTTGCATACGGCCGACCCGGGTTCGATCCCCAGCATCCCATGTGGTCCCCTGAGGAATGCCAGGAGTAATTCATGAGTGCAAAGCCAGGAGTAATCCTTGAGTATGGCCAGGTGTGACTCAAAAAATAAAAATCAAGGCACGGGCACTTCTGAAAAGAAGACATGGAGGAAATCGAACCTCAGATAAAAAGAGAAGTTGATTTTTTAAAGGCATTCAGGTAGTTAACTGGCATTAAAATGTTCTTATCTATTTATTCACATTGTGGTCCTTGGGTGAGGACTGTGAGTACACTGATCTCATGCACATCTAGTACACTTGTGGTACTAGATGTGCATGAGAAAAAAAACTGTTAATAGTACTGTAAACTATAGAATCTAGAATCTCATCAATTACAAATTTAATAGAATTTCTTAAATATTAGTGTCATTTATTATCTTGAAAGTAGAAAGAAAAACCACTATGCGATATCCACGTTATACCTATGAGAATAACCTGTATCAAAAAAGATTATAAACAATAAGTACAGGTGAGGATGTAGAAAATAACTACATTCACTGTAGGTTAGAATGAAAATTAATCTAACCTCTATAAAATTAGTATGGTGAGTTCATAAAATTTTAAAAGCCTGGGCCTGGAAGAGATAAGACTATGGTAATTGCTAGCCTTAAATGCAGCTAATCAGGAGTCAGTTCCCAGCATTATGTATGTTTCCCCAAACACTGCCTGGAATGATCCCTGAGCACAAAGCCAAGAGCAAGCTCTAAGCACAACCCAATCCACTCCCTACCCTCACCCAAATTCTTAAAAGAATATTTTAAAAATGGAACACCATATAATTCTCAAAAATTCCACTCCTAAATTTCTTTTCCAAGAACACGAATACATTATCACTCTATCACTGTCTTCCCGTTCATCATCGATTTGCTCAAGCGGGCACCAGTAACATCTCCATATGTCCTGTCTCATGCAAGTAGAGCCCAAGAGGACCTGCTTGCTCCAGGAACATAAAGAGCCTCAAACCATTCCATCAGGTCATGGGAATGAGGACTATAATTGTTACTGATATTAGGCATAACAAATACGACACTGGTAGCTTGCCAGGCTCTGCCGTGCGGTAGCATATTCTTGTACTCATCTGTAAATCCAGCATTTATTGATGAACCACAAGGCCAAATCGGCCGCGTGAGTAGTAGTAAAGTAAGATACTCAAAGTAGTAAAGTAAGATAAATTGTTTCCCAAATAAATTTTTTCAACTGAAAGGCATATTTTAAATGAAGTAAGTACATTATAAGTTCCCAAAGTAGTCAGACTATATAAAGTAAAAATTTACCCTAGACACACTAACAATGTAAATGTAAAATATGTACACATAAATTTAATCAGTAAATTACTATGTAAAGAAAACTTTATGAAAGTTAACTAAGGAGTGTATGAGTATATGCCTATATGGAAATAATTATTATATCTAGTAGCTAACAGAAGGAGTATATGACTATATGGATATTCTTCTATATTACATTTATTTATTTGTTTTAGGGCCACACCCAGTGGTGCTCAAATCCTCCTGATACTGGGCTCAGGGGTCATATTTGATGCCAGGATCAAACTACAGTTAGCTGTGTGCAAGAAAGTGGCACACCAACTGTCTTATCTCTCTGGTCCTCAGATGACAGTAACCTATTAGTTTTCACCAAATTAATTTATAATGTAATTCTAATCAGTATTCTTCTATTAGAACAAATCTTAAGTATATCTCAGAAGTTGTTGAATACAAGCAAAATTTTTGGTATCAATAAAAGTAATGTCAACAAAACATCACAAAGTTATAATCATTGAAATATTGTGGTTCTGATGGAAACCAGTTAAAATTAGCAAAGAAGTCCAGAAATAAATCCACAAGTCACAACATGATAAAGGACAAATATAAGTTTAGGAAGGATAGCCTAGTCAGTAACAGTTCTTACAAAGTAGTAAAGGTATATAGGTGATAACACTTCATTATCTGTGTTGCAAACTACAATGCACAAAAGGGGTGGGGGAGAGAAAGAGAGAAAAAGAGAGGAGAGAGACAAAGAGAGACGGGGAGACAGAAGAGAGGAAAAGTGCCTGCCAGAGAAGATTGAGGGTGGGGCGGGAAACTGAAGACGCTGTAGCTGGAAAATGTACACTGGTGGAGGGATGGGTGTTGGAACAGTAAATGTTTGAAACCCAATCATGATCAGCTTTCTAATGGTCTATCTCATGGTCACTTGTCACTTGACTTCCCATTGTTCATCAATTTGCTTGAGTGGGCACTGTCGGGCGTCCCGGGTCCCCGACAGGCGGGGCGAAGTTCCTTCTACCTCGAGCCGGCGAGGAATGGATGAGCACTCAGGGATCCGTGAGGTTTTAAAAGACTTTACTTATCACAGGTTCAGGCTACAAATCAGCAAAAGGAAAACCGATGCTTAGGATTCCAGGCTAGACCCCAGCCCGTGGCCAAGATGGCGACCACCACGTGCAAAGGCTTTGGGAAAGGAGAAGAACACTTCCAAGCAGGGCGACAGCTCACAGCGAGCACAGCCCCCAAAGAAGCGGGAGAGTGAAAACCGGCTAGTTTATATCCTTCAACTCAGACCTTCCTCCCATTGTTATGGAAAGCGGGAGTGTTAAATGTCCTTAGATAATCCTCCCTGCACTCACCTAGGCCCTTTAGTGTGCTAATGCAGCGGCCCTTAAAGGAGTCCTACAGGGCACCAGTAATGTCTTTATTCGTTGAGAATGAGATCCATTATTTTTACTGTTTTTGGCATATTTAAGTGTATATGTATATATGTACATATACATACATAGACACAGCTGATGCTTAATCCAAGTTCCCAACTCTAGATAAATAAAGAATATGTGACATATATTCACAATACTACTCAACAAATCTTGGATTTTGTTATTACATGTAAGAAACTGGTAGAGGCCATCTAAGTGAAATAAGTTAGAAGGATAAAGATAAATACTGGATGATCTCACATAAAATGTATAATGAAACAACATGAGATAACTTCCGATGAACACAAACCTCATAATATGACCACAGAATTAAGGCTATTAAGTTACGTATGGTCAAGGGAAGCCTGAAAGAGTCCAGTGCACTTTGGTGAAGTAGTGCAGTTACATTCTGCCTAAAAATATAAACATCAAACCAGTGTTTCCTCAAAAAAAGAATAATAAAATTTTTAACTAATGGCTATTTCATTTAAAGCAATATAGGGATTTCATTAAATCCTTACCTAAATTCCAAGAGAATTTTTTTACAAAAATGGAACCCCCAAAATTCACAATTTATTTATAACTATAAAAGACACCAAATAACAAAAATATTCTTGGGTAAAAGAACAAAATAGGAAGAGTCAAACTCCTTGATTTCAAACAAAAGTTTAAAGCAACAGTAATTAAAGTATTATTATTAAAACAGGGCCTGGAGCGATAGTCCAGGGGGTTGGGCGTTTGCCTTGCACGCAGCCGACCTGTGCCTGCCCAGGTTCGATCCCCCGGCATCCCATATGGTCCCCTGAGCACCGCCAAAAATGATTCCTGAGTGCAGAGTCAGGAGTAACCCCCTGAGCATTGCTGGGTGTGACCCAAAAAAGTAAAAAAAAAAAATTATCATTAAAACAAATACACATATCCATGACACAGAATGTCAGGTGAGGGGAAAATAAAAGCACATATGAGAAAAAAGCTAAATCCTTAAAAGTCAAAGGGTCTTCAATAAACAGTGTTAGAGAAGATCTTTTGCAAGCTTCCATATGCAAAAGAATGAAACTATACTACTATCTAAAACTACGAATACAAATTAATTCAAAATTAAAAAAAATATTTGAGTGTAAGACCTTGAGTCTTAGAACATATAGAAGAAAGCATAGAGAATATGCTCTCTAGACAACAATTTAGAGATGCAGTTGGGAACTTGACTTCAATGACAAGAGAAACAAAAGCTAGAACCAGCAAATAGGACAACATCAAACAAAAAAGCTTTGCACAGAGAATGAAATATCATCGAAATAAATACATTCTGATGAATAAGAAGATTCTTGAACATCATGCATGTGACATGAAGTTAATGCCCCAAATATACAAAGAACTCAAGAAAACAATTTCATAAACAACACAATTTAAAATGGGCAAAAGATCTGAACAGATACTTTACTAAAAAAGATATACATAAAAATGTAGAGTAAAAAATGAATCCGGCCCAGTTATGCTGATCCAGAGACAGACATGGGGCAGAGCTGCTACTGGCTCTCCCTGTGCCCAGCTGCTCATGAGGCACCCGGGAGGGAAGGCGGGTTCTAGCTCTGGCCCACCACCCCAGTAGAGCCTCACAACAAGCCAGAAAACACTCCACTCCATGAGGGCCTCCATTTTCCACATCCGACTTCCCCCTCATCAGAATTCCACCCAGCAGACCAGCATATTACAGCCCAGCTCGCGTGGCTGTAAGCAGCCTCAGGGTTCATCAATAAATGCTGGATTTTGAGATGACTACAAGAGTATGCTATCTGCACGGCAGAGCCTGGCAAGCTACCCGTGTCGTATTTGATATGCCAAATACCAGTAACAATTATAGACCTCATTCCCATGACCTGATGGAATGGTTTGAGGCTCTTTATGTTCCTGGAGCAAGCAGGTGCCCTTGGGCTCTACTTGCATGATACAGGTCATATGGAGATGTTACTTGTGCCCGCCGAGCAAATCGATGATGAACGGGAAGACAGTGACAGTGACAGTAAAAATGTTAATCTCTTCATATTAAGGAACTGTAATTCAAAACCACAGTGAGACATAACCCCATACCTCTTAGAAAGTCTGTTCTCCAAAAGACTGAAAAGCAGCAACTGTAGGAGAGGATATGAAAAGAACTCTTTCACAGTTGGTATGAAAATCAATTCCCTGTGATGACATAGAGCAAAATTGTTTTAATAACATTATTAAAAATAGAAATTATACATGAATCTTTGATCCAAATTCTGGATATTTAGTTAAAATAAAAAAGAAACACTAATTTGAAGATTTCCTTTTGTGTAAATTGCATTATCTGTAATACCCAAGAAACAGTAACAAAAAAGTGCCTGTGAACTGAAAGTAGACAGGAAGATATGACCATGTCTATACATACAAAGAATACTATTCCTCAATATATATCACATCTTGCAATTGTATATCTCACAATGGTATAATAAAGTTAAAAAATCATAAAATAAAATTTAAAAGTATATATGACATCCCTTCACTTTCCTGGCACTTGTGTAGGTCATTTATTTCAACATAAGTCAGTTTAAAAAAGACATGTGGTATGTTTTTTATCTCTACTCTACATAGAGAAAATAAACTGATGAGCTAAATAAAACAATAAAAAACATTTTGGGGCCATGAAAACAGCTAGAGATTATTGGAAGGGAAGGGAAGAGTTCTGGGAATAGGAATGAACTGGGTAGGAGTTAATCAGGACAGAGGGGCCAGATGTGGTAATTTTCTGAGGCACACCTAAAAATATATACAATGCAGTGGTGCTTCAGGAAAATACCACATATTTGAAACAGATGTGGTATTTCCCTGAAGCAAATACCAAATACCAAAAATTAATAACAATAACAAGAACAATATACCAAATACCAAAAACTAATAATAGTTTTATTATACCAAAATATAATAACAATGACAAGAGCAATCAAAGTAATACTAATAACATCCTTGAAACAAAAATCAAAAATAGTAAAGTTTTCTTATCTATTCCCTTCACTTTCCTAGCATTTGTATAAGTAAAGTTCTTCAGTAAATAATGCTGAAAGCTAGACTTTGAGATATAAATTTGAGAATATTGGGGCTGGAGCAATAGCACAGTGGGTAGGTCATTTGCTGTGCATGCAGCCAACCTGTGTTCGATCGCCAGGATTCCATATGGTCCCCCGAGCACAGCCAGGAGTAATTCCTGAGCAAAGAGCCAGGAGTAAACCCTGAGTATATTGCCAGGTGTGACTCAAAAAGCAAAAAAATTGATAGATAAAGAGACAGACAAATAGACAGACAGATAGGATAGACAGGCAGACAGACAAACAGACAGATAGACAGACAAAAGTACAGATAGATAGATAGATAGATAGATAGATAGATAGATAGATAGATAGATAGATAGATAGATAGATAGATAGATAGATAGATAGATAGATAGATAGATAGATAGATAGATAGATAGATAGATAGATAGATAGATAGATAGATAGATAGATAGATAGATAGATAGATAGATAGATAGATATTGATAAATAGATAAGTATATATAATTTGATAACATGACGTGTGGGTTTTGTTCAGTCTTATTAGGTAGTTTTGTTTTATTTTGTTTTGTTTTGTTTGACCCATACTAGTGATGCTTAGGTGCTATTCTTGGCTTTTTATTCAGGCGTAGTCCCTGGTGGTGCCTCAGGGAACCTTATGTGGTGTCTGTGATTGAATGAAAGCAACTGTATGCAAGGCAAGCACTTTACTCCTGCGCTATCTCTGGGAACCCATAACAGATGTTTTAATTAATAGTTCAGCCTTGACTCTTTAAGTTAATTGAGTAGAGGAAAGGTTTTGTTGTTCACCTAAATTTCCTTTTTTTTAATAAATTGAATGACTATTTGGAATTTCACAGCATTCTATTAAAGCAGCTAATATAATTTACATTTCATTACTAAATGACATCGATTACAGAAGGAGAGTTCCCCCAACCTGGCATCTATGTCTATTATTATTATTATTACGAATCAAGGTGAAAGCCTTTTCCTCTGCTTCCTTATATGTCCCTGGTTAGCCTTTTAGAAAAATGTTCACATACATTAACTTCTGCAAAGTGTTTGTGCCAACAAAATCTAGAGTGTTAGTTAATTATTGGGGTAAGTCATTTTCCCTGAGCAATCTGCACATCTCTAAAAACCCCTTATGACAATTCATGCAAGCATAAGGTTTCTGAGGCTTTAATGAAGAAGTTCATTCATCTGCATTATTTATATCCCATATAATTAGACTCAGTTCAAGATCACTAAATAATGATATATTTCTATAAAATCATTCAATTTTTTTCACCTATCATTAATTTTATATTTTTATTTTTTAAATTAACAATTGCTGAATTCCTTCTGTACTGAAGAAACCACATGGCAGAGTCTGTGGTCCCAAAATAAGAGCTTAGTTTAAAAAAAAAGTTGTGATATTCATATCCTCATCAAATAATCTTAGTCTCAAATAATCTTAGTCTTAATAACGTGCCAAATCAATAATTTTAAAGGTTAGAAATTAATAATATAGCATATCTTCCCAAAGACATCTACAAAACCTAGTGTTTTACCACATATATGAAAGTTATAATTGTAATGCACAAGTTTTGCTGTAATTGTAATTTAAAAGACTATAATTAGGCATTTAAAACCAAATTCCAGGTAAATAATTGGGCTAGAAGAAACCTAGGAAACTATCTTCAGATGAGCTGTGTATACTATGATAAGGAAGCTAGCAAAAACATATTTGTGTGTTTCAGAGGCACACCATGCAGTGCTCAGGACTTATTCCTGACTCTATACTTAGGGATTAGTCCTGGTGGTACTCAGAGGACCATAACCAGGTTGGCAGCCTAAAAGGAAAGTAAGTGCCTTACCTTCTCTCCCAGTCCTCCAAAATCTTTTATTAAGTACACAAGCTTGTGCCCTTCACAATTTCAAATTTCTCTGTTCATTCATCTGAAGATTCCATTTTTATCATGTTTCCCCTGTCATATCAGCTAAATATACACAGTTGTATACATTATATTATTTTATCCTGAAGACTTTCAGCTCTATTTTGGGTAAGTTTCTTAGACTCACCATGGTTAGTTTCCTCAAAGCCACACTGTTAGGGAGATATTGGATTAGTATTGAACCTAATTTTTTCTATCTCAAGGTTGTCGTGGAGCATGACAATGCATTATACAACTACTGCAGTATATTTTGTATGAATATCACCCTGAGTTAGATTAAAGAGATATAAAGTTAAAGCCACAACATATCCCAATAATTTTGTGCAGAATCCAAAGGAAGGTGGTATTTGCCATTATATAACAATAGGTACATTTTTTTTGCCTTTGACCACCTATAATCAGAGATATTTCAGAGATTAAGTACAGTTATAAATTTGAACAGAAATAAATGTCTCTTTGTGGTCTTAATTTAATTCAGTTTCTAGTAGAGGTTTCTTAATCATAGCCTAATTTAGAAACCTCCTATAAGAACAGATAACTAAAGACAAAGTACTTGGCATAAAATGTTCTACTTCTGTTTATTTTTTTACATTCATCCTAAAACATTTTTATCCTGAAACTGTCCATTTAATTTGTTTAAGTAAATGGGGTCAACATACTCAAATAACTATATTAAGGTATCACAAAATAAGTGAAGCTAATAAAAATCACAACTGCATACAAAGTGACAAATTACCAATTTAGAGAAATGACCTACACTAAAATGACTTAATAGTTGTTCTTGATTATCTTGGCATTCCTCCCACATCAAGATCCAGGAAGAAAAATTGAATTTAATTAACTACATTGCAATAATAATTTTATAATGTATTGAGCACCTATATTTTCTATTGTCTGTTACCTTATATCAAATTGCACCAAAGCTTTGGAATCTAAAATAAACAATAGTTATTATCTCATAGCTTCTGTAGATCAGAATTCAGGAGTGACTTAATTGGGAAGCTCTGCTCAATCTTTCATGAGATTTCAGGCATCTGTTGGCTTGACTAGAGTTAGAGACTGACTCTGCTTTCAAAACTTCTCATTGGCGTGATATTGTAGGATCAACTGGTTCCCATTTTTGAACCTTTCCACCAGGGCTACTTTACTTTAAGTTTATATGACTTCTTCTTTAGCATAAAATTCAAGAAAAAAGAGAGAGAAAGTATGTCGTCTATAGTTTAACTTCATAAATCATATTCCAGCATAACCAGAATATCCTGGAGTTCACATAAGTCAAAAGAGGGGGCATGTGCACATGATTACCAAGAACACCAACAGGCTGAATAACATGCGCTCTCAACACTTCACGGGACCTTTACTTTTGATCCCAGTACAGAGCCATAAGTAATTACTAATGTAATACCAATTTTGAAAAGTTAAAATTATAACTTAAAAAGATGTCAATAATTAGCCTAAAACCTCTAGATAGAATTAAGTCTATCGGGTCTGTCTGAACACTAAGTAATGGACTTTCTACCTCTAAGAACACAGAACTAAAAGAATAAAAGAGTGATACTGATAGAAAGTTGAGAGCTACTCTCCAGAGCTTTACTGTGGATCCTATATAGAAAAGATTAACTGTGGATTCTATATAGAAAAGAAGTTTCAATGGCGAGGTAAAAGCCCATGTGTAGATGAATGCTGTTCCCACATTTACTGTAAAAAAATATATAGGAAAAATGTTTCTGGCCCATACAAAAGTACCCTGCAAAATCCCAGTTCCTAGAATCCAGCCCATTGGTACAAATTCTGACTCCTTCCCTAAATAAGGCTGTGTTTGAGAAAACAGTGATCAAGAAAATATACTGAAGTGTTCTAGAATTCAAAAAGAAAAACTCCCTCTTCAGATTTATCAAAAGCTGGCACTTGCAGATCTAGCTCTTAGTTTGGGAAACAGCAGATGGCACAAGACTAAGGATGAGCTATTATTGATTAAATTGACCAAGCACCTTCCACTCAGCAGCAGCCAGCTAGCCAGCTAGATCTCAAAACTTTATCTTTTCACTTGATCACTTGATTCCCGTTATTCATCAATTTGCTCGAGCGGGCGCCAGTAACATTTCCATTGGACCCTATCACGTGCCAATGTAGCCCAATGGCATCTGGTTGATTCACGAATATGAAGAGCCTCAAACCGTTCCTTCAGGGTCTTAACAAGGAAGTCTGACCATCTTCTAGGTGGGTGGCCACGTGATCTTTTGACATCCCATGGGATCCAGTCGGTAAGGGCTCTAGTCCAGCGGTTGTCTCCAAATCGCATTACATATCCAGCCCATCTGATTTTCGATGCCTTGGCAAACGAGACAGCGTCCCTGATTCTGGAATAGCGACAGAGGTCAGAATTCCGATTCCTTCACTCACTTGAGTGAGATGTGATATTCCAAGCATAGCTCTTTCGATTCCTCTCTGGGAGACCCGAATAGCATTCTCATCCTGCTTTTGTAGGGCCCAGGTCTCTGAGGCGTATGTTAATGCAGGGAGAACGGTGGAGTCGAAGAGATGTGCCCGGAGCCCGAGATTCTTTGTCCTTTTAGCTATTTCTTCAATACCTTTGAAGGCATCCATGCCGCTCTCTTCCTCCCTGCAGCTCAGGTTTTAGGTCATTCATCATGTTGACTTCTCGACCTAGGTACATATAACTGCTGCATTCAGAGATGTTTGTTCATTGAGAGTGATTGGGGCCTCAGGAACTAGTTCATTTTTCATGAACAAAACCAACAGTTTTTTTTTTTTTTTCATCAAAACCAACAGTTCTATCAAAATGTGGTCATCTTTAATCATTTGCACCATGCTTCCAAAATCTTGTTCCTAGCTTCATGAAGTACCATTAACTGGAAAATGGGGAACCACAGACAGGAGTTATGCAGAAAGTTATCCACCTTAAGACCAAGTCAGCAATTTTCCAGTTGGGTTACACTCCATCTGTTAGCCCTGGGTTTTTTGCATTACTAATGAGGGATTGTTTCTTCCTTCCTATAATCCTTTTGCATTTGTTGAAATCAAGGGATTTGTTTCTTCTACAAACACAAAAAGATGGTCCGGAAGTTCAGTGGTGAGTATTTTAACTCTAAATTATTTACACCTGGGTTTCTGTCATATTTTCCAACTATAAACATTGATCTCACCCCTAAGGGATGGTACCAGGAAAAGAGTCAGGCCTGGTTATGAAATTGGACAACTTTTAGAATAGTCGGGCTCTGACCCAGCAAGGTCAGAATCAGCTTTGTTCTGACTAGATAAGCAGTGAATGGCCTTGCAGAAGAGCAGAGCACTTAAGATTTGCCTTAGAGCAGAGAAAGACTTGTTATTGGAGACAGGACCCTGAGGGGGGAAGAAATGATCAATCTGGCAGGGGGAATAGTTTGGATCATATTACATAATTTCCCCATGAAAGATCATCCTATACATTTAATCTCTGGTGTAGTGATATATTCCCCTTCCCTCTTACTGTGTTTATACAAGAAAAGTAGATATATTATAGAAATTATTGTTTACTAGCATAGAAGGAAAAGAACAGTGCTTTGTATTAGCATCTCTTAAACCTGAGAAGCAAGCTTGCACCCTGGGGACTTTGTAAGAGGAAACTAGTTTATAACTCAAAAGCAGGTATGACCTTTGGTTACGCCCTGCCCCCAGCCTCTGTAGAGGATTTAATCTCTTGCAGTTGGGGGGGAAAAGGAGAAAGTGTGAGTCTGTCTGAACATAAATCTGTGTGGCAGAAGAGTGTGCATAGCAATTGGTGTGGAGTGAAGTTGGAAAAAGTAAAGCTCTTGGATTTTCTAAACTGGGCTGTGGTTCTTAGTTAGTAGGCAGAAAGGGAGTGTCACGGGCCCAGACCATGACAGAGAAGCCGACAGACCCCAATACTGTTGGGACCCCAAACAGCCCCAATACCCAGGAGCAATTCCTTATTAAGCCTATTTAAGAATTTTTTTGAAAAGCACTTGTGAACTTCAGCAAAATGCAACTTTACCCTGAAACCTAATCTCTTCCACTTTATAAATAACAACCAAATGAGTAATACAAATGCAAATTATACTGCAAGAGAGGACTAGTGGCTGGAGGGAAAGAAATCTTTAGAGAATTGGTTTATCTCCTAGGTAATGAAGATGACAGACTGGTGTGCAGATTAGTTGGTTCCGTCTTAAGCCATGGGGGAAAGAAATGATGGGAATTGAGGGCACAGCTGTGGAGTGCGTCCTGCAGCCCATACACTCGGGTTCCCGAGGTTGTTCCCAAGATTTCACACAATAATGTTTGATTACTACAGTAACTGATGACTGTTTTTATTTGTGTTTCTCACAAAGCCGCTAAGCGCTGCAACTTCAGCTTTGGATCACTGAAAATCTTCAAATTGTATCTGCTATTTTCCATAAGAATGAAACTAACCTCACAGGGTTAGAGCCCTAGAAAATCAGGTTTCAGAAACAATTTAATAGTTTTACGACAGTGGTTTCTCAGCACTTTTTTTAGGAGTAAAAGAAGCGCTCCAGAGTTAGAAGGAAGGGAATTAGAGAGTTTTCTCTCTATCACTAGGACACAAAAGCAGAGAGATTGCCATTTATTCCCAGTGCACCTGCCCTCTCAGAGGAGGAAATGCTGGTCCTCTAGCCATGTCTCAATTCTAATAGCAGCCAACTGGATTTCTCAGCCACTCCAAAGATAAGCTATACATAAAATTCTTCCTGTGGAGTCTGATTAAATTACTTTTAAGAACAAAGTTGACTTCTTACAAAGATGAGAAACATGAAATTACATTTACCCCCAAAACAGCCAGGTATTATATAATAATTTGTAAATCAATAAAGAAATTATAAATCAATAAGATAATGTGTACAGTGAGAAGAATGTAATTGTATAATTATACAAAATATGTATATTTATAAATAAAGTAGATTAGAAGGAAATCAGATATCTTAATAACAAAATAAAAATTCCACCAAAACAAAAAATTTTTAACTACTTAAGATTTTAATTTAAAAGTAAATAAAATAAATATAGGTATTTAATTGAAGAACAATTCTTTTAATTTAAAAAAGGATGTAAAGAATGCTACGAATAATCTTAAATTGCCAAACTAGCATTTTTAGTGAAGCAAAATAGTTTCCATTAAATGAAATTTACTTAGAAAGATTTGAGGGGTGTGGTTTAATACCCTGCCTATAAGGTAATAGTTGGGAGGACTGTAAAACAGTTAGAGGCCAGGATTCTGAACCTAGACTGAGGTTATAAATAGAGGCTCCAGGAGAGCATCCGGGCTTCGAGAGAGAGAGAGCAGCAGCCCTGGAACCTGGACTGGAAGGACAGCACCAGGGAGGAAAGGCTGCTCCTGGTGCCTAGGACCGAGAGCCAGGACCAGAGTCACAGGACCTGGTGCCTGGACCCAAGGACTAGCAGCAAGGCCAGAGGGCTAGAGGGTTACATACAGGGCCACAGGACAACAGGACCAGCACCAGGACCCAGAGGGCCTACCTGACAGAGAAAGGCCCTGAAAAGAGAGAACCTCAAGAAGTAAAGATCTTGGGGACAGAGAAACAGAAATAGAAATAAAGATAGTGAAACAGAAAAAATAGAGACAGAAGATAAGAAACAGAACTAGAGATAGATAAACAGTGAAACTGAGAAATAAGGATGGGGACACAGAGAAACATAGAGAAGAGACGCCCTGAAGAGAAAAGCCCTGCACAGAAAGGACCTGAGAAGAGAGGTCCTGAAAGGAGGGTCCTTAGAGAGGAGCTAAAAAGAGATATCCTGAGGCAAGATGTCCAGAAGAGAGAGGCCCTGATGAGAGGAGTCTGCAGAGATGCCCCTACGATAGTAGTCTGCTGGCCTGCCAGGACAGACAGAGTTCCCTGGAGATAAGTTCCTGCAGCAGGGTGGAGTGAGGAATAAAAGAAGATAGGTTGAAAAGCCT
>JAJIBD010015373.1:0-31200 GCA_021461705.1 Cryptotis parvus | reverse complement strand
GACTATGGGTCTCTTCAAGTCCAGTTGAGAACCAGAGATGTTGAACACCTGGAGAAGTTCATTATTTATGATCCAGCCATACATACTTCTGGACCCAGTGTTTGCACTGAGGACAGATATACATACATCCGACAGACATACATACTTCTAGACCCAGGGTTTGCACAGAGGACAGGCGCATATTCGTCTGGACAGACATACAATCTTCCTGACCCAGAGGTTTTCACATAAATTCTGACCCTAAATGGACCTGTTGTGGCACTGATTCTTCCTTCTTGTCGTCTCACTCTGCTGGTGAAACCTTTCCCTCTCACTCAGGGAAATGCTTCCCACCTTTGCTTTTCCTGAACTTCCTTCAGCTCTTCTCCTGCTGAAGCTCGTAGCTGCCCTGCTGGGCTCCTGCTTCTAAGCCACCTTTGGGTCTTCCTCTGCACTTTCATTTCCCTGTCCCTTCTGTCAGTGTCTCCACAATGTCAAAAACTGTATTTCGTTTGAATTTGTCTTCTCTCCTAGTGACTGCACTGAACTCGTTGTGGTTCTCACTGAGCCTTCACATTGTTAGATTTCTGTTAGCCAATGTCTGTTTTCCTTCCTGTATCCTTTACTTCACTTGCCTCCTCTGGGAGGTTAAGAGGCTGGAGAACTTTTTTTCATCTGCCTGTCAGGAATCTGGGCTCATTGTTTGTTTGCTTGGGGGCCACACACAGTGATTATCAGGGGTTGCTCCTGGCTCTGCACTCAGGAATTACTCCTGGCAGTGCTGGGGGTGGCCGCGGGTGGCATAAGAGATACTGGGCATCTAACCCTGGTCAGGCGCATGCATGGCAAAGTGCTTCCTGCTATATTATCTCTCTAGCCCCAAGATACTGGTCTCTTGCTGACCTTTTTAATATTGATCCGGCAGACTCTGGACTGATTTTGATAAACGATAAGGGAGGTGATTCTGGATCAGTTTTGGTTTCCCTTTGTCAACCCTCTGACTCTTGGAAGGCATATTTTTGAGCTTTGAGCCAACAGGTAAGACATCTGACTGTCAAGTCAAAGGGAGAAGCTGAGGCCATCTACAGAAGGAGGGAATGGCCACAGCTTTGCTGCGGGCACACCAGGCAGCACACACACACACACACACAATACATGATATTGCCTTGGTCTACTCAGGCCCATCCAACCCAGCTGAAGACCCACAGGCAAGAGAAGAGTCCCACTAAGAATCACTTTAATTCCTGTTGCGCAGAACAAGAGATGGAAGGAAGGAGCCGGTGTTTCATGCCATTGTCAGCAGGCAAAGGCAAAACCATCTGCAGCTCCACTCTCGGTTATTAACCTTCTCTATATTTCTGCTTTTCTTCCTCATCTCTTTACATGTTTCACATGCTCCACTGAGCAGCTCTTGTCATTAGAGGCCCATTTCTAATGCTATAGTTTAAAAAATATTTAGAAGCTGTATTCTGTTAGAATCCTGCCCCTCGAGGTGTTGCAGGTGTGGCTATGGTGTCCAGCTGTGTTGGTAGGTGGCAGACAGGAGACAGGCTTGTTTACACCCCAGGGCTCTGCTTCATGGGCCCTGGATGGTTGATGGTCTGACATAGAAAAGACTGGGCCCCCTGGGATGAACCCAGAGCCACTGCAGAGCCTGGAAAGCTACCTGTGGTGTATTCTATATGCCAAAAACAGTAACAATAATGGACCTCATTCCCAATGAACGGAGACGTTACTGGTGCCCGCTCGAGCAAATCGATGAACAAGGGAAGACAAGTGACAAGTGACATTCTGTTAGAATGATTGGGAGTTACAGCAGGATTGCAGGAGAAGGAGGGCATTTCTTTCTTTTTTTGCTTTTTGGGTCACACCCGGCAATGCTCAGGGGTTACTCCTGGCTCTGCACTCAGGAATTACCCTGGCGATGCTCAGGGGCCATATGGGATGCCGGGGATTGAACCCGGGAGGGCCGCATGTAGGGCAAATATCCTACCTACTGTGCTATCGCTCCGGCCCATGGAGAGCATTTCTGTGCTAGTTCACTGGCCATGGTTACCACAAAAATTTTAATTTTATCTTGATGAAAAATATGTATTTTCCCTTCTAAAGTATTCACTGCTCTTTTCTTTAAAATTTCAATGACATTTTAATTTTCTCAACTGTCTTCATTTTATCAAGTAACAATTGTTTCTCCTTTGCTAGAGAGACTGAGATCTCTTAAGAACCAGGCCAGTCTCCTAGCTACCCACCCTATATTTTGGCAGGTACCAGGTTATGTTTTGTTTGATTTTTTATTTTTGGGCCACACCTGGTGATGCTCAGGGCTTATTCCTGATTCTGTACTCAGGAGTCATATCTAGTGGCTCAGGCTACCATATGGGATGCTGAGGATCGAACCCTTATTGACTCCGTCCATGCAAGGCCAATGTCCTCCATGCTGTACTTTCTCTCTGGCCCCAGGAAATGGGTTATATGTGTCTAATATCAGACTGCTTATGTTTAGTAGGTTTTGCCTTGTTCTACTAGACTAACTGCTCCATTATGTGTTTGTTTCTGTATCTTCCAGTACCTAGTACAGGGCAAATATAAAAAGTGATTGAGAGATCTTTGCTTTCTCTATATGAAAGGAAGCGGGCTGTCCATGGCAAAATTTCAGTTTAAACACATTCACATGTTGCCTGGGGGACATGAAATAAAGGCTAACACATATACTTTGTGTGCTTAGTGCCCAGATTCAATTCCCAGCATGACCTGGTCCCCTGAGCACCTTTGGAAGACATCTCTTCAGCAACAAGCTGGGAGTAGACCTTCATCATTGCAGGGTGTGGGCCCCCAAACCAGAAGCAAACAATAAAACCCAAACCTCAAAATATACATTCATGTTAAGTGTAATTCAAAAGAAACTAATCATCAGGGAAAAGTATAGGACAATGGTTTTCTTGAGAAAAAGGTTCTTAGTTATCTTAGGGAAAAAATGTTTTCCATGGAATATGTTTATTTGTTTCTTTGAGCTTGTATTTAAAAAATTCTATCCCCTCGATGCTTCTGGGCAGGATTAGATACCTCATGGCTTCAGGTATTTACTGTCTCTATGGAATTATAGCATTGCATGGCAGTGGAAATATATCAGTGAAAAAATTGTGAGTAAAAGTGCATGTTTAAAGCGCCCTGTTTCTCAGGGCATTTGACATTTAAAACTCATTACCTCTGGCCTCTTGAATCTCCATGTTGACGTCAAAGATTCTGCAGAAAGTAGAATTTTGGAAGGCAGGGAGAAGCCTAGGAAGGTAAAGGGACTGAAAAATGAAGGGGGAGAGGGATAACCTGGTCTTGGTGAGGTTAAATTTAGACCAATATTAGGAGAAGTTGGTGAAAAGGAAAAGGGACCATGATGACAAGAAGAGCAATATTGGGACAGAAAAAGGGCAGCCAAGAGGCAAGGTGAAGGCCAGAAGAGTCGGAAGAGCAGAAAGGGGAAATTCCTAAAATAATACTGCTCTTTTCATAGCACAGATGACTGCATAATATCATGAATGAAAATGAAAGAGTAAAATTCCATTCAAAGCATCTTCATCTCAGTGTATCATTTGGAAATGCTGTATACTTCAAAATATTAATAAATATGTGAGTTATGCTTTAGGTAATGTGGTTGCAATACTGTTAACATTCATGATATTGTACAAAGTTGTTTCTTCCTATTACCACCAAAGTGCCCAAGACCTACCACCAGACCCTGTGTGACTCCTCTCGGTAATCTGAGTTTTGTAATCCAAGGCCAAGGATTGGTCATTGTTTGATACTGTCTGTTCCCTTTGTTTTGTCTCTCAGTGTTTGTCATTTTGGGGCCTGTGTGTGTGTGTGTGTGTGTGTGTGTGTGTGTTTAGTAGTGCTCAGGAACTACCCCTAACTCAGTAACTGGGGGTTAATCCTGATAGTATTCAAGGGGACCACGTGGTTTGGGGATTGTACTGTGCTTTCCTGCTCGCAGAACATACACTGCAGCCCACTGAGCTATCTCCCTGGCCCTGATATTATTATTTTGGGGATATGTTGCAGTGGGAACATATGAATTTATTTTCCCCTTCCCTTTGTTGCTGTGATAATAAGAGGCTGCACATACTTGGTTGTGGCTCTAGGAACCCAATGGCACTGCCAGGAACCAAATGGTGGTGCAAGGAACCCTAATGGCAGTGCCAGGAACCCCAATGTCGGTGCCAGGAACCCAATGGCGCTTTCTCGGGATTGTGCATGACTTGATTGTTGCCAAGCATAGACCTTGCAGACCTCATACTACAGGGTACTCAGCTCTGCCACTGAACTGTCCTTGGGTACATTAAATGGGAAATGTTTAGAGAGAGAGACAGATCAAATATCTCTCTGGAGAAGCGTGAGTGTTTCTACCCATACAGGTCTAGTTCCTGGAGCAGGACACAGGGAGAGATGGCTAACTCAAGTTTGGAGTCAGGCACCAAATCATCACAGCTCCACAGCTTCTGGACTGAATAACCACATACATAGTTGTGTGAAACTTCCAAATTTCACACTACTGACAGCCCAGTAGTAGTGTAGTATGCTTGTTGGGAAAGTAGCTTAGGAGCCAACCAGGCTCAATGAGCAAAAGCAATAATGCAGGTGGCTCAACCAGTGCCAACCAGCCCCATAAATCCACAATGACTTTAGTAACACTATTGTAAGATACAAAAGTTATACAAATAGAATTATTGATCTATTTTTTTATAATTTAATTTGTTATTTTGTTGTAGCAAGCACTATGAAATAAATTTGTGCCTGCTTAATCTTGATGGGTGGGAGAGAAACTGTGGACATTCCTGAAGGGACAGTTACACAGTAGTGGGTTTGGTATTGGATCATTGAATACCTGAAACAACTGGATTATCAACAACTTTGTTTGAATTTTAAAAAAGAAAATAAAATGAATAGTAAAAGTAAGTGATATTAAAAAGACAAAAAAAAGTTTGGAGTCAGAAACTTTTATCTTGCCCTTAACTCATTTGGAACATCTTCCCTTGTTATAATTCTCCCTCTAATCTAAAACATCATACTCTTGGAATTGGATGAGTAAAGCCCAGTAATGATGAACAATTCCTGTAGAGCTGGGGTGCTTATTAAGGTGAAGCAAAAGCCCATAGAAGGTAGACGGTAGTATACATATGTCCTACATGCCCTTATCTGTAACTGTAACTGTTCGTTTTGCTCAGAAAAGTTGAACAGATGCCAGGGAATGATAGTGATAATGCAGTCTGGGTAGATCTCAAATCTCTGTTCATTTTGCAAAAAATGTCAGGCTTAGCACCTTATTATTTGGAAAACGGTCCTGCAGTCCAACTCACAGTGACTAGTGGCACCACTCTTGAGGACGTGCTCACACACTCTGTAACGACCTGCGACCTCTTCCGCCCCTGTTGAGATATTTTAGCCCTTCGGCAGCTAAAATAGTCAACACTTATGGACCTTGAAATCCTCCTTGACTGTCCAATGCATTTTTCTACCTCAGTTTCCAATACAAACCACTTTTATTTCTCTGGGGAATCCTCTGGCTGGAGTTCAAGGCCCTTTCCAATGCCAAAATCTAAAAATCTTCCATTTCATCAGCTTTGAAGACTTTTTTAAAAATTGTCAGAATGCGTTATGATAACTATTCTCGGATAAGGCAGAAACAGCTTCCATCTCCTATTACCTTCAGATACTCCGAAGATTCAGCATGTGCAAGAGTGGAAACCTGTGCTGCTTGCTTGGACCTGCCAAAAATTCTTATCACAGTCTTTCTGGCTTAGTCTCTCCCAGGCGCCTGATGCAGGGGAGAGGGTGCAGGAAAGAGCGCCCTCTCCCTCATCTTCAGCCTTTCTTCTCTGTGCGAGTGTATTCTGAGACATTACACTACAGATCAGCTGCAGTTGTGTGTACTGAATTATCTTGTTTGTTTTTCAGCTCCGTTCAGTGGCGCCTCAGGGGTTGCTTCTGGCTCTGCTCTCCGGAATCAGTCCTGAGGGTGTTCGGGGACCTTATGGAGGAAGGCAAGGGAGATTGAACCTGGGTTGGCCACATGTAAGGCAGACGTCATTGCATTATGACTCAGGTCCCTCTGTGCACTTTTGAAGACTTAGAAAACGTCTTTTTAAAAAATCTGTCAGAATTTATTACTGCTTTTCTAGGCTCTCCCAGAAGTCGTTCTCATTTAACAGATTCAAAATTAGATTTATTCTTTTCCCTAGAAATTGATCCCTAGTGTTCTCTGTGTGTTTAGATTTTGGTTAGTAGTCTTAGCTCCCACTTAGCTAGCAGGGCAGATAGTCTTGGTGACTGTATTTCATTTCTCCCTTCCCTCACATGATGATATTCAACCTGTTACTGAGTCATGTTCATTTACTTTCAACGACAGTCTTCACATTTCTTTTGTAGTTGGTGACATTGTTGTGTTCTACAGTTCTTACTGAACCCACGTTTATTTATTTAGGTTGCTGGGACTACAAGCAGGGGAGGTGGTGAGAGACCAGGTGGGTCTGGAGATGGGACCCAGGTCTTCTGCGTGCAACTCAGCCAACTGAACAAGCTCTCTGGTCTCTGCCCAGACTTGTTGCTTCTGTGCTTGGGTAGCAGTGAACAGTGTTGTCCATCTGTTTGACTGTAGTACATCGACTGTTTCCTGTACTTAAGCCTTACTTGAGAGTGACTCAGTCTTTCAGGATTTTACTGTTCATTGAATCCCTCTTTAGGACCATGTTGGTGGAAGAAAGCTTACCCTATGGGAGGGGTGTATGTGTGTGTGTGTGTGCATGAGGTCTCTGTGTTTGTATATATATGTCTCTGTGTGGATGTGGATGTGGGTGTATATAGATGCCTCTTTGTGTGTATGTGTATGGGTTTCTGTGTGTTTGTATATGTTTCTGTGTGTATGTATCGGTGTAGGTGTGTGCCTCTGAGTATGTATGTGTGTCTATGTTTGTGTGTCTCTAGGTGTACATATATGCCTCTCTCTGTGTATGTGTATCTTTATGTTTGTGTATATGTGTGTGTGTGTCTGTCTAGGGGTGGGAGGATGAAGAAAGAGAGCGTCCATGCTGTCCTGCTATCTTGTTGGCCTTCAGCTGAGATGTCCTTCTATTCTCCCTGACTGCTAGCCACAGTCCTTGCCCAAACGTCAGCAAGGAGACACCTCCCACGGGTCTCTGTTAATTCTCCTTCCTTGGTTAATCTGGGACCCACCATTGCCTCCATTCAGAGACATTTGTCCCTTGTGGCTTCGCTGCATGTTGACCCCAGTTCCTGCCGTTTCCTGGTCTCCCATGCCCTCGCTTCCCTGGTGGGTGGGAAGGTCTGACCCTCTATACACCATGTGATGTGTTGACAGTTCTGGGGCCTCTTTCTGGCTGTTCTCTTCTCTCTATCCTTAGTGCTTGTGTTCTCAGCTCTTTCTGTGATTTTCTGCATATCTTCTGTGAGTTCTTTTAATTTTTTTGGTTTTTGAGTGACAGTTGGCGGTGTCAGGGTTTACTCCTGTTTCTGCCTCCAGGGATCACTTCTGGAGGATTTGGGAGGACCATGTGGTATGCTGGGGATTAAATAGGGTCAGCTGTGTGCAAGGCCAGCGTCCTGGCACTGGACTGTCACTATAGCCCCAGTCATCCCGGTGACCTCTGCCTCTGCAGATGCATGTTTCTTTTGATGCTCTACCTGTATGACCAGGTTCTGTTCTGCTCCATGGGGAGGGAGCACTCAGTCTCTATGGGGAGGGAGTGCTCAGCTCCACAGGAAAGAGCACTCAGCTCCATGGGGAGGGGAGCACTCAGCTCCATGGGGGCGACGACTCAGTTCCACAGGGAGGAGGCATTCAGCCTCCTTTCTTTGGGGGTAGGAGGGCAGTAGGATGAGGGGGAGCATCACCTGCAGAGGAAATAGACATGCTGACAGTTTTCAAGGTAGCATTCTCATCACTCATTTCTACACCTCCATAGATACTTTTAATGGTAAATTATGCTATACATATTTTTCCTGAAATATTTTACTTTTAAAATTTTATTCTTTTCCTTACACTTCATTGTTGCAATGACCCAGGGTCAAACACTTTGAGTTGCTTGCCTGCAGTTGCTTGAAGGGGAGCCTAGATAGGAGGGTCCCTGGATCTTACTCTGCATGCGGGGTGTCTGGTTGGGGGTGTTGCGGGTTAAATCCAGGACTTACGTCTCAGGCCTGCAATGCAGTCTGTTGCCTCTGAGCTGTCCCTCAACCTCTGCAGCTTCTTTTTTCACTATCACTATCTTCCCGTTCATCATCTATTTGCTAGAGCGGGCACCAGTAATATCTCCATATGTCCTGTCTCAAGCTAGTAGAACCCAAAGGCATCTGCTTGCTCCAGGAACATAAAGAGCCTCAAACCATCATATTAGGTCACGGGAATGACCAAATATAAATGTTACTGGTATTTGGCATATCAAATACTACACGAGCAGCTTGCCAGGCTTGCCGTGCGGGTGGCATACTGTTGTAGTCACCTCTAAATAAAGCATTTATTGATGAACCGCCTGGCCGCTAGTGGCCACGTGAGCTGGGCTGTGATAGTCTGGTCTGCTGGGTGGAGTTGTGATGAGAGGGAAGTCCGATGTGGAAAATGGCGGGCCCCATGGAGGAGCGGGGGTTCTGGCTTGTTGTGAGGCTCTGCTGGGGTGGCAGGCCAGGGCTAGAACCCGCCATGCCTCCCAGGCGCCTCATGAGTGGCTGGGCACAGGGAGAGCAAGTAGCAGCTCTGCCCCATGTCTGAGAGTCTCTGGTTCAGCATACCTGGGCAGGATTGAAAAAAAAAAGCTTTTTCTTTTTTAGCTTCTTTTTAACCTGATAATACTTTTGGGCACTTTGCGTGGGATGATACTCAGGTACACTCTTCCTTTCAATGAGCATGGGGCAGCTCCCTCAATGGCTGTCATCATTCATTGTCTGATAGATATCTACTTCTGCTCATGCAACAAAATGTTAGTTTTTGTAGTTCCTTTCTTTTATTTTTATATTGCAATAATAGAAGGGTTTTTGCTTCTCTATTTTCTTTAATGGCTTAAAATGGTTTCATTAATTTGGTCTTTAAAATGTGTTCTGTGTAGGTAGCATCACTGCTTTCTATATTTTATAATAGTGTGTTTTATAAAAAAAAGCAAACACTTTTCCCCTCAGAACACAGTAAACTGCTCCTTTGAGCTCAGAGCCATGGGACACGTGATGCTTGTTGCTAATGGTCACTCTGCATTGTTGCTAATGGTTGTCTGCAGAATCGAAGTGTTCTCTGGCTCTGCTGTTGCAACCAACCAAGGTTAACACGTATCTGCCTTTGAGGATGGAATCACTGATAATTATGCCATTTCCTTGAATCGGCTACACATATTTAAACCTTTCATTTAGTTAGAGAAATAATTCTTACTTTTTAAAGTGTTTTATTTTGGGGCCACACCCAGTGGTGTTCAGGATTTACTTCTGTTTTAGTAGAGTTCTTTGTTAGGTGGAGAGCTAATATTTGAGTCACTTTCAATTTTGCTTATTGCAATTTCAAAAAAGAACCTTAAGTTTTTTTGCATTTTGGGATACAAAATGCAAAAAGGGCAAAGGCCCTTGGGGATGGGGGCCCAGAGGTGGACCCTGTTCTCAGGCATCTGTGAACAGGGATTTTTCAGTTTATTATTATTTGTTTAGTTTATTGTTATTGTTATTTGTTTAGTTTATTGTTATTGTTATTTGTTTAAACTGTAAATACATGTATGAGAGAGGCTTAAACACTATCTTTAGATAATATAACAAATATTATAGAAATGGAATACTACAACTGGACAACTGTGTGGTACTTATTTCTGTTAAGGAAAGATAATCCCTGTCCACAGGAAATCTCCCTGTGACCCTGTCGGGGGCCCTGGCCAGCAGCCCCCTTCACAGATGAGGGAGACCTAGATTGTGCCAGACTTCATCCCTGAGAAAAAGGAGAGGGATGGACTTGGGAGAAACTCTGCCTCTTGGAGAAAGGAAAAAAAAAGACACAATGCTGCGGGGAGTTCTGGATAGCAGTTCTCATTTTTACTGAGCAGAGTTTAAGCCTTTTATACAATATTTGGGTGGAGGGGTACAAGCACAAATCACATGGCATTTACAAGCTCCTGGGCAACAGATAACAATCACAGATTTAGCATTTGCAAGGTAACAATAATTGATTTACATATTCCTGTGATCAGAAGGCCAGGCACATCCTGCCTCACCTAAGATGTAAATCATTGGCCTGTCAGTCTCCCATTGGATAAGCACAGATGCCTTGTAGGTGTAAACTCTCCAGCATTCCGAAGCTCCACTGCCCGAGAACAGGGTCCACCTCTGGGCCCCATCCCCAAGGGCCTTATGGTAGAAAGTGCCAGGCCCCAATACTAGCTGCTTAGAGCCCAACATGACCTTGTTCCTTAACACACTGTTTCTTCACTCTGAAGCCCTTCTCGAGTATTCGGTTTAGTTCTTTCAGCACTTTGTGTGTGCATGTCTGGATTGCTGATTCTGACAATGCCTTGGTGTGGGCAGGTAGAGATTCCTGTGCTCTGCTTTTGACAATGCCAACCTTTATTCTCTCCATTGTTGCTTTCCTTCCTTTTTGTTCCCCAGAGTTGGTCATCTAATGAAAAACGTGGAAGCATGAGGCAGAGAACAGAGAGGGCTGGTGAGAGGCGATTGATTACTCAGTCAACCCAGAGTCTGAGCCCAAAGTGGGAAAGAAACAAGATTCTAATCACAGCTAAGTTTAAGACAACAAGCTATGAGCTTCTGAAAATGCTTGAGGGTCAGGCTTACAGATTAAAGAAGGGAAGAAAAGGGGAATGAATTTTTTTTTTTCTTTTAGGGTCACATCTGGCAGTGCTCAGGGGTTACTCCTGGCTCTTCACTAAGGAATATCTCCTGGTGGTGCTCAGGAGGCCTTTTGGGATGCTGGGGATCGAACCCTGGTTGGCCACATGCAAGGCAAATGCCCTACCTGCTGTGCTATGGCTTAGGCTCTGGGAATGAATCTTCTTAAACACGTCACAGTACGTGCTGAGAAAAACAAAGGTGGGCCAGAGAGATAGCACAGCGGGTAGGGCGTTTGCCTTGCATGCACCTGACCTGGGTTCATTCCCCGGGCATCCCATATGGTCCTCCAAGCACCTCCAGGAGTAATTTCTGAGTGCAGAGCCAGGTGTAACCCCTGAGCTTTGCCGAGTGTGACCCAAAAACAAAAAAAAAAAAGAGAGAGAGAAAACAAAGGTAAAGTAATGAGAGAAATCTTGTCTCAAAGTAGTCACTTGCATCTTGCATATCATCAATTTTATGATCACTTGTATCACTTGTCTTCCCGTTGTTCATCGATTTGCTCGAGTGGGCACCAGTAACATCTCCATACGTCCTGTAACATGCTAGTGTAGCCCAAAAGGCAACTGCTCACTCCAGGAACGTGAAGAGCCTCAAACCATTCCTTCAAGTCATGGGAATGAGGTCTATAATTGTTACTATTTTTTGGCATATCAAATACAACACGAGTAGCTTGCCAGGCTCTGCCGTCCGGGTGGGATACTCTAATTTTATGATGCATCTCATTTATCCCATCTGTCCATCCATCTACCCACCTCTCAGGCTCTGTATGCTTGGAGCTTTGGTGGTGATCCTGCCAGGCCAACAGCAGATTTTATTTTTTGGGGGGGTGGGGTGGGGGTTGGGGCACACCCAGAGGTGCTCAGGGCCTGCTCCTGACTCTACACTCAGGAATCACTAGGGCTTGGGGGACCATATGTCTATATGTGATGCTGAACCTGGGTCAGCCATGTGCAAGGCAAGTGTCTTCCTGCTGTGCTGTCTGTGGCCCCACAGCAGGTTCTTTATTTTTCTCACTGGATGGTCAGGGTATGTTCCTTCTCCCAATTGCTTCCTTGGGTGTCCCTGCTGGGAGGACTGTGTGGGGGTGGAGCAGTGGTAGCTACATTAGTTTGTACGTTTCTCTTCAGATGACTGGAATTCAAGTAAAATTCAAGGTATTTACTTGAGTTTACGTTTTGCTCAGATTTTCTTGAATTTCTTGTCCTGACGTGGACCTGGGGTGTCCTTGAATGATCCGAAATGACCCTTGCTGTTGTGATTGGCGCCACCCCCTGCTGCAGTGGGCAGGATCTCCAGCACTCCTGTCCACTCTCCAAGGATTCTGAGGAGCAGGAAAGAGAGCCTGAGTGGAAACTGCTTCTGAGACAAAGTTTCAGAAGATCCTTCCCAGTTTTGCTTCACCTTGAGCCCCACTTCCTGCTGCAACTGGCTTTAGTACCGAGACTTTCAGGTGATGTTGGATTGTTTTCTGAGACCAGCTTGAGTGTTCTGCTGCGATTATCACTTACATTTCTGACTTATTTTCTTACTCCCTTATTTGGAGGAGATGTCACAAGCAGCGTCCAAGAGGCCAAGGGACACTTCTGGTGAGACTCGGCTGAGCTTCAATGTGACATGCTTTTGTGAGGGCTCCTATGGGGCCATCCCAGTGATGCTCAGGGGACCAGGGGACCAACTTGGGGTCTTGTGTATGCAGACAGTTGCCTTTGATTCCAGAGTTAGGTGCTGTCTCAAGATTTTAGTGTCTGAAAACTGTTCTTTCCCGCTCCATTTGTTAATGTAGGCTCTGCCTCTAACACAGCCTGAGCCTTTTGAAATGATCACTTGTCTTCCTGTTGTTCATCAATTTGCTCGAGCGGCACCAGTAACATCTCCATACATCCCTGTCATGTGCTAGTGTAGCCCAAGAGCATCTGATGGCTCCAGGAACATGAAGAGCCTCAAACCATTCATTCAGGTGATATGAATGAGGTCTATAATTGTTACTGTTTTGGCATATCAAATCCAACACAGGTAGCTTGCTAGGCTCTGCCATGGGGTGGGATACTCTTGAGAGTAGGTAGGCTCTCAGTTTGTGTATTTGCTGATGAACTGCATGGCCGCAGCAGCCATGCTCAATGGGGAGAGATCAGCTTTTCTCTTGGGTGGAGCTCTGATGAGCTATGGAGTCTGGATGTTGAAAATGATAGTTTTCATAAAATTCCTTTAAAGAACTTATAGCATGTCAAAAGTCAGCACCGGGAGACCAGAGAGATAGGATAGGGTGAAGGCACCTTCCTTGCTTATAGCCACATACCAGCACCTACAGATCTTTGGAACACAGAACTGGGAGAGCCCCAGAACAATTGGGTAAGGTTCCAAGTTCCCCAGCCCCTTAAAAAAAGGTCAGTGTCTCTGGGAGAGGTCCTGTATTGGTCGTTTTGTTATTGGAGGGGTTGAGCACTCCAAGCAGTGCTTGAAACAATGAAGTGCCAGTAAATGAACTCAGGGCCTCCACACACCTGTATTCACCCCCTTTAAACCGCTCCCCGGCCCCCTGTACTGGCTCCTTGAGGTTGTCGTCACATCCTCTCTGAGGAGCACAAGTTGGTAGGAAGAGGCTACATGGTGGGCAGGACAGGAACTGTTCAAAGTTGAGGCTGAAAACCCTGTTTCCTGGGAACCCACTGTAATTTCAGAGAAATTTTCAGGCACATTGGTTCACTGTAAACTTCAGAATGCCCTCCTGGAAGTATACTTATGACTTGACTCCTGTTTACTGAGAGAATATAAATATACTTGTCCTGGGGCCAGAGCAATAGTACAGCAGGGAGGGCATTTGCCCTGCATGCGACTGACCTTGGTTCAATCTCCGGCATCCCATGTGGTTTTCCAAGCACTACCAGGAGTAATTCCTGAATGCAGAGCCAGGAGTGACCCCTGGGCATCATTGGGGGTGATCCAAAAAGGAAAAAAAAAAAAAAATATATATACTGGTCCTTCATGGTGGGCACAGGGCTATCTGGCCTGTGGTGTCTCCATGAGAATCAAGTGCTGTACTGCTGAGCACCTCTCTGCCCCTGCCTGGGAAGTCTTTGCTCATTTTGTTTCCTAATTATCATGACAGTCATTGATGCTAATAACAATAAATAAAAATAATACTAGCATCTTTCATATGTGTATAACCTCCCAAATGCCAAGCCCTGCATGTATATTAGTGGCTCATTTTCTCAACGATGCAAGGTAGGTCCTAGAGGAAACCTTCCAGTTTTCCAGATGAAAATGCTTAATCTTCAGGGGGTCAAGTATCTTGTCCAAATTCACATAGGAAATAAAAAGTAGCAGTCGCAATTGGTCCTATGATATTCTAGCCCCTAAACTACATGTTTAATTTATTTAATTTTTATTTTACTTTTTTTTAGGTTACATATGGCAATGCTTAGGAGTTACTTCTGGCTCTGCACTCAGGAATTACTCCTGATGGTGGACCATATTGGATGCTGGGGGTTGAACCTGGATTGGCCTTGTGCAAAGCAAACACCCTCCCTGCTGTGCTATTGCTCTGACCCCAAGCTACATGTTTTAAAAAAAGTAAAAAAACCAGTCCATGCTGTCCACTGGGTGGGATCAATTGTCTCAGGTTAAGAGAGGCGCTAATGTTTCCAACCAATGTCCTATTTTGCTCAACTGGGTTGTGCTGATTCTAATACTTAGGGCTTGTAGAGTGTATTTGATGGGCAAAATAAATCCTTCTTGTCATGAAAACCGTCTCTTGATCGTCTGAAGGAATTTGCTGAATGAAATTGAGGCAAGCATCTCAGATGAGACTAATTAGCAGATGCTTTGCTCATTAAATAATAATGATCAGTGTAAAGGGATGATAGCGACATTGAAGAGCAACTGTGTTCTGTTTGCAGAGGGTACATTCCATCATTTGGGCTAAAGCTTAAATGTAACTTGCTGTGTGGGGTATAGTGCTAAATACTTAGGGTCAGATTCAGAGTTGTGAACATATTTCAGGGACTCTTCAGAAGTCTGTCATTAAGCTAACGCTGTGTTTAGGCTTCCGGGAAATTCTTAGAACTAAGCTCCCTGAGTGCTTAGCAGGGAGAGACATCTGCAGCAAAGAGAGGCCAGTAGTTGCTCTGTTTTGGAAGTTCCTTAAAACTTCTAACTCTGGTGTTAGTTGTTTGCATGTATACCACTCCGAGGTATTTTATAAACTCTCCTTGTGGTTTAGTTTGCATTTCCCTCATTACTACTGAGTGTAAGCATCCAATGACTGCCCTGTTTCTTATTGAGTATCTGTTCAGATGTTTTTGTTACGTTGTCTCTTTAGTTCATTGTCTTTTATTCTCATATTATTCAGGTATCATTTATGATAGATGTTGCAAATAAATTTTTCCATTTTTCCACTTTCGGTTTTAACTTTAAAAATTCAAATATGAATTATAAAAAACAAATATGAGGGACTGGAGTGACAACACAGCAAGGAGGGCATTTGCCTTGCAAGTGGCCTACCCGGTTCTAATCCCGGCATCCCATATGGACCCCCAAGCACTGCCAGGAGTAATTCTTGAGTGCAGAGCCAGGAGTCATCCACGAGCATTGCTGGGTGTGACCCAAAAAGCAAAAATAAATAAATAAATAAATAAATAAAAACATAAACAAATTCTTATTGATCACTTGAAATAAAATACTCATCTACCACCAGGGAAAAATTAGTGAAAATAAACCCAGATTCTTCCCTGCCTCCAGAGTACCATTTTTTTTTCTTATCAGAGTAAGAAAAGGAATGAAAAATGTAAAAAGTATGATATATATGTTGCGTGTCAGTAACAACTTATATGTTGAATCTACTGTGAAAATAAAAGATCTGACCATCAGCAGAATGGGCACGTTTCTCTTTTCTTAGTCTGACCACACTCCAGTTGCTGTAGGCAGTGAGGAAGGAGGCTTTACTCAGCCTTTCTTTCCCATTAAGTTCCTTTCCTACACCTCCCAACCCCACTCTTTTAATTTTATTTTGGTTGCCTTTGACTCCACTATCGGTGAAGAGAATTTAAAGAATTATCACCTTTAATTATTCTTTAAAGGAGAGAGGGCAGTACAGGGTGTCCTGGACTGTTGTGTGTGAATATCCACATGTTAATGAGACTTGGAATGTGATTCTCTCAAGGTAATTTCATTTAAAAATTTTTATACCACCATGAGATATACAATTTCAAAGATGTTTTAGGTTTCAGTCATACAGTGCTGTTTGGGTTTCATTCATACAGTGTTCCAGCACCCATCCCTCTACCAGTACCCACTTCCTACCAGCAATGTCTCTGATTCCCTCACCCCACCCCCGCTCTATGGGCTTCTATGGCAGGTACTTTGCCTCTTCTCTCTCTCTCTCTCTCTCTCTCTCTCCCTCTCCTCTCTATATCTCTCTCTATCTCTTTTTATCTCTCTCATCTCTCTCCCTTCTCTTACACATTATGACTTGCAATGCATACATTTAGAGGTTATCATGTATATCCTTTTGCCTACATTCAATGCTCAGTTCTAGGCTAGTCCTATCATTTCCAACAATTACTAATACAATGTTCTTTTCTCTGTCTTACCTAATCTCTGACTCCCACACACTTGTGCTAGATTCCACCCACTGACAAGACTTCCGATCCATGTTTTGCCTGGCCTTAGATATTGGTATCATGCTATTTTTTTATATCCTGCAAATAAATGCAGTCATTCTATATCTGTCCTTTATCCCTCTGGCTAATTTCACTCAGCATGATCCTCTTCATGTCCATGCATTTATAGGCAAATTTCATGACTTTGTTTTTCCTAACAGCTATGTATTATTCTATTGTGTAGATATACCACAGTTTCTTTATCCAGTAGTTTGTTCTTGGGCACTCTGGTTGTTTCCAGATACTGGCTATTGTGAATAGTGCTGCTATGAACATGGTGTCTCCGCTGTTTGTTTTTGGCCTCCCAGGGTTTATTTCTAGGAGTGGTATGGCTGAGTCAAATGGGAACTCAATTTCTAGTCTTTGGAGGAATGTCCATATTGTTTTCCAAAAAAGGCTGTACCGTCGACATTCCCACCAACAATGGATGAGAGTCCCCTTCTCCCTGAATCCACACCAGCACTTGTTCTTGCTCTTTGGATGTGTGCCAGTCTCTGTGGTGTGAGGTGATATCTCATTGTTGTTCTGATTTGCATCTCTCTGATGATTAGTGATGATGTACATTCTTTCATATGCCTTTTGGTCATTTGAATTTCTTCTTTTTGGAAGTTTCTGTTCATTTCTTTTCCCCATTTTTTTGATGGGGTTGGCTGTTCTTGTTAAGTTCTACCAGTGCTTGCTATATCTGAGATATTAACCCCTGTGGACCTATGGAATAGAGTTGAGTATCCTGACACACATCCTCAAATACATGATCATGTAATCTTTGATAAAGGAGCAAAAAGTACGAAATGGAGCAAGGAAAGTCTTTCAACAAGTGGTGATGGGAAAACTGGGCAGTTATGTGTAAAAAATGAATTTGGACCTGTGTCTAATACCATGCACAAAAGTCAGATCAAAATGGATTAAAGATCTCAATATCAGACCTGAATCCATAAAGTATGTCAAAGAAAATATAGGAAAAACCCTCCATGACATTGAAGCTAAAGGTATCTTCAAAAATGAAACACCACTAACAAAGCAATTGGAAGCAAAGATGACAAGAAACTTATTGGACTACATGAAACTAAAGAGCTTCTTCACCTCAAAAGATACAGTGACCAAGATACAAAGACAATCCACAGAGTGGAAAAGAATATTCACCCAATACCCATCTGAGAACGGGGTTAATATCTAGGATATATCATGGTAATTTATTGGTGTTTTCAAAGAATCTTATTGGTGATTCATCCATCTGGCTCATTCATCTGTCTGTCCATTCGTCTGTCCATAAATACATCCACTCCCCCACCCACTTATCCATTCATCTACCCATTTCTCTGTCCACTCACCTATCCACCATTTATGCATCTACCTGTCCACCATCTATCCCTCATCCATTTGTAATCCATCCACATAGCCATCCTACTGTCTGGTTGTATATCTGTGACCCATCAATCCACATATGCACCCATCCACCCACCCATCTATCCATCCATCCACCTATTCATACACTAGTCCATCCATCCCTCTATCCATCTGTCTGTCCTTCCGCCCATTTGTTCATCTATCCATCTACCCATTCCCTCCATCCATCTACCAACTCATACACCAATCCATCCATCCATCGTCCGTCCGTACGTCCATCCATCCATTCATCCATCCATCCATCCATCCATCCATCCATCCATCCATCCATCCATCCATTCATTCATCCATCCATCCATCCATCCACCCATCCACCCATCTGTCTGTCCACCCATTCATTCGTCTGTCTATTGATCCACCCATCTATTTATTTACATTCTTCATTGGTAGCTATATATTGAATAAGAATAAGTGATCATTGCCATTTTTCTCTTTAACATTGAAGTTTCATGATTCTAAAGTTAAGACTTTTTGGGGTTGTTTTATTGGGTCACAGTTGGTGGTTCTCAGGGCTACTCTGCACTCAGGGATCACTCTTGGTGGGGCTCTGGGGTGCCAGAATTGAACCCAAGTAGGCTGCATGCAAGGCAAGTGCCCTATGCACTGTATTCTCTTTCTAGTTCCCAGATTTAGTTTATTTTTAATTGAGTTGACATTTGTTTACATGTTTATGCTTCAGGGATACACATTCATGATTCTTCAAAGTACATATTACCAGAATATAACACTGCCAAAAGTGTGAACATGGCCTCACTATTCTACTATTTATTTATTGAGTATATTTTAAACACATTTTTTGTTTTGTATCTCTCATTAGAGTGTATGTTTTCTTGGAGGGGGCTTGGGTCATATCTGGCCGTGCTTAGGGTAGCTGTGCCAAGGATCAACCGGGTTAGTGTCTGCCTCCTATGTTATGTCTCAGGTGGAGTGTAAATGTTTCGATATTAGGGAATTTACTTTTTTTAACACTATTTTTTGGGGACAGGGGCCCAGAGGTAACTCCCATTCATGGTCAGTGAAAAGTATGTAGTTTCTTGGGTCATGTGGTGCTGGGACCATGGAGCTACTCCAGGGGTGCTCAGGGTCTGTGTTATGATGTTATGATGAGATCAAACACCACTTAGTATATCCCTGACCCTATTCTCCACATTTTAGCAGTGTCTGATGCATAATATGCTCCATAAGTAGGAACGCCTGAAGTGAACAGATCTATTAGTCCATCACTATCACTATCACTATCACTATCCTCTCGTTGATCTTCTATTTGCTAGAGTGGGCACCAGTAATATTTCCATATGTCCTGTCTCATGCTAGTAGAGCCCAAGGGCATCTATTTGCTCCAGGAACATAAAGAGCCTCAAACCATTATATTAGGTCACGGGAATGAACTAATTGTTACTGGTATTTGGCATATCAAATAAAACATATCAAATAAAACAGGGCAGCTTGCCAGGCTTGCCATGCAGGTGGCATACCCTTGTAGTCACCTCTAAATATAGCATTTATATAGATGAACCGCACGTCCGCTTGTGGCTGCGCGAGAAGAGCTGTGATAGGCTGTCGCTGGGTGTAGTTCTGGCAAGAGGGAAGTCAGGATGTGGAAAATGGCGGCCCGGTGGAGTGGGGGGGTCATCTGGCTTGTTCTGAGGCTCTGCTGGGGTGACGGGCCAGGGCTAGAACCCGCCATTCCTCCAGGGGTGCCTCGAGCGGCTGGGCACAGGGAGAGCAGGAAATTACATTGACTTACTTTTTTTTTTTCTTTTTTAGTTTTTGGGCCACATCTAGCAGTGCTTAGGGATTGCTCCTGACTCAACACTCTGGAATTACTACTGGTGGTGCTGGGGTACCACATTGTGATGCTGGGTTGGCGAATGCACGACAAATGCCCTCCCCACTGTACTATCGCTCTGGTACCTTAATGTATCTTATGATGATAATATGATAATAATAGTTAATGCACATATGATCATGATGATTGAGCTGACTTTCAGTTTATCCAGAAAGGGTCAGAGATAGTGCAGTGCACGGGTGCTCACCTTGAACATGCTGACCTGGGTTCTGCCCTTAACACCATACATGCATATGGTACCCTTACCACCATCATGAATGACCCCAGCATCACTGAATATGGTACCCAAATTAAAGCCAAACAAGCAAAAATAAAATCAATCCTTCCCTGTAAACAAAAACATCGGCAACAACAAAAAAATTAGCCAACCTCATACAAGAAAAATTAGGCAGAAAATAGAGGAAAGGCTCTTCCTTCATTGTTCCAGCACTTCTCCATTGATGGCTGCTTAGTATGTGGGGACACAGCCTCGATCCCAGGCAGCTGGTGGGAGAACTGGGGGTGACTGACCTGAAATGATACTTGAAGATAATATTTGCCCATAATTAAAATGCAGCTCACTGTACTGTGTGTGAAACCTTCAGGCTCGCTGTGTTACAGATGCTGGGATCCTTGCCCGGAGATTTCCCCGGATTCCTGTTGCTGAGGCAGTTTTATGTCAGCTACAGTCAGAGGAAGGAATTGGCTCATGCAATGAACACGCTTGGAGGAGGGGGTTCAGGGGAGGCGGGAGAGGGGATTTTTCAGCTGACTGTAGCTAACCACTGTCTATGACTTCAGGAAATCACTCTGCAGGGATGTGAGAGGCAGGCAAAAAAAACTATGGTGCTGACCCCAGAGGACCTACCCTGAGGGTGAGACACGGCGTTTGGCAGTGACCCTGCCTATAGCAGCTCCTGGGCCTGCTTTCAGGGTCGCATCAGTCACCTGAGCTGGTGGTGTTAGGCCTGTGGATCCCACCCGAGGGGCTACCCTTGAGCGTTTTGGAAATGAAGGCATCTGGAGTCGATCGGCTGACATGAGACTCAGCACGGGCACCTTGGCAGGGTGATTTAGTTGAGTCCTCCAGCAGGGCCTCTCACACAGCTCCTGTTCTGTCCTTACCTCCCTCTGACCAGCACTGGCCAAGGTGTCACTCAGAGTTTCTCTTGCAAAGTGCCCCTCAGGACCCCTCCCCCACAGCAGGTTGGCTAAGTGGGGGCTCTTGGGTCCCTCCCAGATTTCTCATTCGGTAGGTCTGCGAGGCCAAGGATGGAGATTTTAGGCTCTGTGCAGGGTGTTCAGCTGCCTTGGGAAGGCTCCTGCTTTATTGTCCAGAAGTTCCAGGGAGCATTGGGGGCTGTTCCTAGATTCCAGAAGTTTCTTTAGGAAGCAGCAGGCGAGTCATTGGAAGATGCTGAAAACACTTAGAACTGAACATTAAATAGAGGCAAAAGATACACATGACAACCCTTTAATGTATGTTCTGTAATCCATAGTCTGAGGGGAAGGAAAAGAGAAAGAGAGAGAGAATGGAAAGAAATCAAGAACCTGCCATGGAGTAGGGCTGGGGAGGGGGAGGGAACCGGGGACGTTGGTGGTGGGAGATGGGCACTGGTGGCGGGATGGGTGCTGCAAACAATTCAGTATGATTTGTTGGCAAAGTGCTACACCGTTTCAATGAAACAATGTATGTTTTAACTGAACTAAAATAAATACATGTTTAATCACTAAAAAAAAAAGAAAACACTTGGCTTTAGCATGTCCACATCTATGAGGGCAACTGTTCTGCTTCTGCTCCTTGCTGTGTGCCAGGAACATCTCATGGGGCCCCAACTGGGCTCCTGCTAAGAGAGCAGAGAGCAGCAGTGTTGGCTGGTTATCTGCATTTATACCTCAGTTCCGTTCTTCTAATGAGTGAAGATAAAAGTGAAATAACCCAAGGGAAAGGCCTATAATAGAGTGCTCTGGGAAGGTTCCAGGACAGATCAGAGTCCTGTGATCAGAGGGTGCTAGAAGGCTGGTGCGGGGACCTGGGGCTCATGGGGGAATCCCAGCAGTCTGGGATGGCAGCAGCATGGCAAGAAGGAAACAGTAATGTTGACTCTGCTGTGAGATGGTGACATTAATACCATACTCTCATACTCACACACACATATGCACATGCATTCACACACAGACACACACACAGGCACACACACAAGCACACATGCCTATACACCCCCAAATGAGCAGTGATGAGTTCTGCCTGTAAGCACTGATGAACGTGTGTGCGGCTCTGAGATGCTGCAGTTTGTGAGAAGAGATTCCTGGTGATGCCCGAGATCACAGAGCACTGAATATTCCAGGCTGTTTGCTTTCGCTGATGGCTGAGGGAAGTGCTTCATGTAGTGAGGGTTAGACAGAGGTCTAATTATGGAAGGAGGGAGGGAAGGAAGGAAGGAAATGAGGAAAGAAGGAAAGAAGAAAAGAAGGAAATAAGGAAGGAAGGAAGGAGGAAGGAAGAACAGAGGGAGGTAGGTGGGAATAGTAGGAAAGGTAGGAGAGAAGGGGGAAGGAAGGGAGGAAGGGAAGGAGAGAAGGAAGGAAGAAAGGAGAGAAGGAAGAAAGGAAGGAAAGGAAAAGGAAGGGAGAGAAGGAAGGGAGGAAGGAAGGGAGTAAGGAAGGAGAGAAGGAAGAAAGGAAGGAGAGAAGGAAGAAAGGAAGGAAGGGAGTAAGGAAGGAGAGAGGGAAAAAAGGAGGAAGGAAGGAGAGAGGAAGGAAGGAAGGAAGGAGAGAAGGAGAGAAGGAAGGGAGGGATTGAACACTGAGGATGAAGCATCTCCCCCTCCCCTCTGCCCTGCCTCTCCCTGGGAGAGGCCCGAGTGTCTGGTCCTGCTGTTGGTGGTCAGGCCCTTGTCCCCGGCACAGGCTTACCAGCTGCAGTGTGGCCATGTCAGGCTGTGTCTGGCCTGCGGAGTCCTCAACTTTCCTCCCACCTGCTCCCTGTGGCCTCACAGTGAGTTTTTTCTCCCCTGCCTGCGTGTGTCTAGAACAGTGGAACAGTGGTGTCAGGCTTGCTTGCTTGCTTGCTTTCTAGCTTGCCTTCCTGCCTGCCTGTCTTTCTTTCATTTTATTATACCACAGTGATATATACAATTACAAAGATGTTCATGTTTGGGTTTCAGTCATACAGTGTTCCAGCACCCATCCCTCCACCAGTGCCCATTTCCTACCACCAATGTCCCCAATTCCCTCCCCCCCCCCCTAGCCTGCCTCTATGGCAGGTTCTTTCTCTTTCTCTTTTCTTTCTCTCTCTCTCTCTCTCTCTCTCTCTCTCTCTCTCCTCCCATTCATTTAAACCATGAATCTTTTACTGAAACAAGTCACTGGTGAAGGCCCATTCTCCACACCCAGGAAGTGGGGGTGCCGTGGGTGGGCGCCCAGGAGCTCCCCGAGTCTCCCAGTGTCAGGTTGTGGCCATTCAGCCCAGCACAGTGAACGGCAATAAATTAGCCAAGACAGATCCCAGGCAATTATTTTCTCACCAATTACAGACCTGGCACCTCCGAAATGACTGCTTAGTCGGCCGCTCATTTCAGGCCGTCTTAGGGCAGGAAATAAAGTGGAATCAAATGCTGACAACAAGGAGAGCGATTTGGGCCTCATCTTCTGAACACTCTATTTCCCCGGGGATTTTAATCTGACCACAGGCACCAAGGTGATCATTAGGGGAAGATGGCGGCTTCTTTCTAAATGCTCCATTAACACTCGAGGCAGTAATGACGGGTTCTTGCCTGCCCTATCCACGGGCATGAGGCAGCTGGATTGTACTTAGGCAGCACTAGCTTCTGTGAATTTCCCACTCCACAACAAACCCAGGTGGAACTGGGACAGTGGAGCAAGGTCGAAGGTCAGGAGACTGAAGACATGCAAAGGTGAAGGAGGGGCTGGGTGTTTGGGTTTCTTCATTTTCTGAACTGTAAAGTCAGTCTTGCTCTGCTTTCCCTGTGAGGGAGTGTGGGCTTTGGCCCCTCAAGTAGGCACACTAGTCCCATAATAAACAGGAAGACATTTGAGAAAGTTGGAAACAAGCACATGCTTGATTGTGTAAGCCTTTAAGAACACTGGAGATGAGACTCAGGGTATAGGGTGCCCACAGGACTTACGGGTGTCTTAGGGTCTCGGGGAAAGAACCTTTGTGCAGTCAAGAAGTGGATGAGCCTGTGATGGCCAGACTGTGAGAGGACGTTGGTGACTGCCGTTGTTCAATGGGCCATGTGCAGAGCCGTGAGACTCTGGACCCATGAAGTGGGCAGTGACTCTCGTTCTGGAGGGGCAAATGCAGGTGCTGGATCTTTAGTCTCTTTGGCCCAGGTCATGCGGCATGAAGGGTCCATGAGACTCAACCCATGTCTGGCTGAGAGTCTGAAGCTCAGGCTCAGAACTTCCAAGCCCTGGGGCCAGAGCGATAGCACAGAGGGTAGGGCATTTGCCTTGCATGCAGCCGACCGAGGTTCGATCCCTGGCATCCCATATGTTCCCCGAGCACCACCAGTAATAATTCTGAGTGAAGAGTCAGGAGTAACCCCTGAGCATAGCGGGTATGACCCAAAAAGAAAAAATAAAGAACTTCCAAGCCCCGCCAGGAATGAGCCCTGAGCAGAGAGCCAGGAGTGAGCCCTGAGCACATAGCTAGGAGGGACTGGCTGATCTATCCATCCATCCATCCATCCATCCATCCATCCATCCATCCATCCATCCATCCATCCATCCATCCATCCATCCATCCATCCATCCATCCATCCATCCATCCATCCATCCATCCATCCATCCATCCATCCATCCATCCATCCATCCATCCATCCATCCATCCATCCATCCATCCATCCATCCATCCATCCATCCATCCATCCATCCATCCATCCATCCATCCATCCATCCATCCATCCATCCATCCATCCATCCATCCATCCATCCATCCATCCATCCATCCATCCATCCATCCATCCATCCATCCATCCATCCATCCATCCATCCATCCATCCATCCATCCATCCATCCATCCATCCATCCATCCATCCATCCATCCATCCATCCATCCATCCATCCATCCATCCATCCATCCATCCATCCATCCATCCATCCATCCATCCATCCATCCATCCAATCCATCCATCCATCCATCCATCCATCCATCCATCCATCCATCCATCCATCCATCCATCCATCCATCCATCCATCCATCCATCCATCCATCCATCCATCCATCCATCCATCCATCCATCCATCCATCCATCCATCCATCCATCCATCCATCCATCCATCCATCCATCCATCCATCCATCCATCCATCCATCCATCCATCCATCCATCCATCCATCCATCCATCCATCCATCCATCCATCCATCCATCCATCCATCCATCCATCCATCCATCCATCCATCCATCCATCCATCCATCCATCCATCCATATCCATCCATCCATCCATCCATCCATCCATCCATATATAGAGATATATAGCTCTGTGCTCAGGGCTCACTACTTGGCTCTTGTTTTCAGGGCTCACTTCCCGGCTCTGTGCTCCTGGCTTTCAGACAAACTGACAGACAGACAGACAGGCAGACAGACAGACAGACAGACAGGCAGGCAGATAGATAGATAGATAGATAGATAGATAGATAGATAGATGATGTAAGTATATATTTTGTATATTTGGGTATACAAAATATATTTTGCATATTTGGGTATACAGAGACTCACAGGCATGGGGCAGAGCTGCTACTTGCTCTCCCTGTGCCCAGCCACTCACGAGGAGCCCAGGAGGGATGGTGGGTTCTAGCCCTGGCCCGCCACCCCAGCAGAGCCTTGCAACAAGCCTGATGACCCCCCACTCCATGAGGGCCTCCATTTTCCATATCCGGACTTCTCTCGTCAGAACTCCACCCAGCAGACCAGCCTATCACAGCCCGGCTCGCACGGTCACAGCGCGGTTTTTCAATAAATGCTGGACTTAGAGATGACTACAAGAGTATGCTACCTGCATGGCAAAGCCTGGCAAGCTACCCGTGTTGTATTTGATATGCCAAATACTAGTAACAATTATAGACCTCATTCTGGAATGGATTGAGGCTCTTTATGTTCCTGGAGCAAGCAGATGCCCTTGGGCTCTACTAGCATGAGACAGGACATATGGAGATGTTACTGGGACCTGCTCGAGCAAATCAATGATGAATGGGAAGACAGTGATATTTGGGTATATGTCATTAGAGGTAGGGACCCCGATGTTTGAACTTGGAGTTTGCACTCCCAGTGCCAGGATCTTTCTGATGTGCTATGCTGAAGGAGAGGAGCATGCTGTGATGTCAGACCACACTTGGAGAGGAGCATGCTGTGATGTCAGACCTCACTTGGAGAGGAGCGTGTTGTGAAATCAGACCTCACTTGTAGTGGAGCATGTTGTGACATCAGACCACACTTGGAGAGGAGCATGCTGTGATGTCAGACCTCACTTGGAGAGGAGCATGCTGTGATGTCAGACCTCACTTTGACTCTTTGACTTATTTCATAATTTGGTTACTGGGTCATGGAACATTATTCTGTGGTGACTTTTGGAGTGAAGGTATCTCAGTTTCTTTTCTCTCTTACCCTTTCTCTATCTTATTTTTTGTATTTCTCCTTGATGAGAGATTAATGACATGTAAATAAAAGACAGGAGGTTAAAAATTGATATATTTAAAGGGACTAAACATGTAAATCATTTCATTAATTAAAGATTTAATGTTATATGAAATCTTGATCCATATTCTTCTGGTAGGCATTCACATGAAAATAAATACTTGCTATAATAAATCATTTTACTTTCTAAAAACCTGGGGGGTCATGGGGCCAGAGCGATAGTACAGTGGGAAGGGTGTTTGCCTCACATGTGACCAACCTGGGTTCAATCTCTGGAATCCTATATGGCCCTCCGAGCACTGCCAGGAGTAATTCCTTAGTGCAGAGCCAGGAGTAACCCCCTGAGCATTGCAGGGTATCACCTATATCACTTGTCTTCCCGTTGTTCATCGATTTGCTCGAGTGGGCACAAGTAATGTCTCCATTTGTCCCTGTTGCATGCTAGTATAGCCCAAGGGCCTCTGCTCGCTCTAGGTGGGAATAAGGTCTATTATTGTTACTGGTTTTGGCATAACAAATATTGCACAGGTAGCTTGCCAGGCTCTGCCGTGTGGGTGGGATATTCTCAGTAGTAGGTAGGTTCTCAGTTCTTACATTTACTAATGAACTGCACAGCTGCTTTGCAGCCATGCACAATGGTAAGAGCTCTACCCCGTGTATCTGTGTCTCTGGTTCATTCTCGACAGCCTGGGAGCAGTTCGTGGGTGGATTCACGGCCTCCCGGATGGTACTGAGGTGGGGGAAAGGGACCCTAGGTCCATCTAAATGGTAGCCCAATGACTTTAGCTGCCCAGCATACCTGGGCTTGAAATAGGGCTTCTCTCTAGGGTGGGTCTCAAACAAGCTGGGCTTGAGAACTTCTTCTCTCTTGGGTGGAGCTCTGATGAGCTGTGGAGTCCAAGCATTGAAAATGGCTGCCATCATGGTGTGGGGATTCCCTCTGGCTTCTTCTGAGGCTTAATTACATATTATGTATAATAAATAAATACATAAATTAATATGTATAATATAGAAATATAATTAAAATTGATCATTTGATCACTTGACATTCCATTATTCGTTGATTTGCTTGAGTGGGCACCAGTAACATTTCCATTTGCCCCTGTCATGAGCCAGTGTACCCCAATGGAATCTGCTTGCTCTAGGAATATGAAGAGCCTCAAACCGTTCATTCAGGATCTTGACAAAGAAGTCTGACTATCTTGTAGGTGGGTGGCCACATGATCTTTTGACATCTCGTGGGATCCTGCCAGTAATGGCCCTAGTCCAGTGGTCATCTCCAAGTTGCATTACATGTCCAGCCCTTCTGATTTTTGACGTCTTGGCAAAAGAGACAGTGTCCCTGATTCTGGAACAGCGACGGAGGTCAGAATTCCGGATTCCTTCCCCTCACTTGAGTGAGGCGTGGTATTCCAAGCATAGCTCTGTTGATTTCTCTTTGGGAAACCCAAATAACATTCTCATCCTGCTTTTGTAGAGCTCAGGTCTCTGAGGCATATGTTAATGTGGGAAAAATGGTGGAGTCGAAGAGATATGCCTGGAGCTGGAGGTTTTTTTGTCCTTTTTAGTTGTTTCTTCGACACTCTTGAAGGGAGTTCCACACCTCTCTCTTCCTCCTGTGCAGCCTCAGGTGCTAGGTCATTCATCATGTTGAGTTCTCGACCTAGGTACACATAATTGCTACATTCAGAGATGTTTGTTCCGTTGAGAGTGAATGGAGCATCTGAAACTAGTTCGTTTTCATGAATATTGTTGTGTTGAGATTATCAAAAAACAAAAAAAAAAACAATTGGGGGGGTCACACCCAGTGGAAATCTGAGATTACTTCCAGCTCTGTACTTAGGGGGTCACTCTTGGTGGTGCTGGGGGGACCATGGTGGTTGGGGATCAAACCTAGACCTCTGCATGCACCTGGCTCATTAAGCTACTTATCTCTAACTCCAATACATCAGTTTTTTTTCCAGTTAGCATAATTCTTTTTTTACACTTCAAACCAACTTTCTTTTTTTTTTCTTTTATTTTTTATTTATTTTTTATTTATTTTTTTAAATTTTTTTATTTTTACAATTACAAAGATATACAATTAAAAAAGTTCATATTTGGGTTTTGGTCATACAGTGTAGCAGCTATGGACATTCCTCCAAAGACTAGAAATTGAACTCCCATTTGACCCAGCCATACATCAGTTTTTGACTAAGAATTAATGTAACAGACTGGAGAGATAATATAGGAGTTAGGATACTCGCCACGCACCCAGCCACCCCCTGGGTCAGTCCTTTTCACTGCACATGGTCCTGAGCGTGCAGGGGTTGTTTCTGAGAGCCAGAGGTAAGCCCGAGCACCTTTGAGTGTGCCTCACTTTCCTCCACCCCCCCAACAAAAATTGAGTATAGTTAAAATTAAAGTTGAGTTTTCAATAACACACTTAGTAATCAGCATAAATACACATATTATAAAAATCACAAATCAAGTAGTTTTGATTTCCCAATATTCCAGTGAGGAAAATTGTTTTCTGCATTTTTCTTCCCTAGAGACTTACACATATTATACATCCCCTTAGATTCAGTTACAAGTATTAAAATCCTTAAAAGGGCTAAAATTTATCTGCCAAAGTTGTTTTGCTCAAATCCTCACTGTTAATATTTAATGAGTATTTGCAGTGTATGCGCTACTGTCTCCTGCCTTGTGTGTGAATCCCGGCATTTTATAGACATGAATACTAAAAGGCCACGAGGCTGTTACTGAGGGGAGTGTAGAATTGGAGCCCAGAATTCTGATGTCAGATCCAACACTTAGCCATTCAATCAGTCTGTAAAACCAGCATAATATGTAAACAAGAGCATTATCAAGGCAAAAACAAAAGTAGGAAACGGACTGATAGTAATTCCTGTTTTTCATGTTGCTTTCTTGTGTCACTGTTGGCCTCTCTGGTTTTTAATTCTTTGTTTCGTTCTCCCCAAGGTCTTTGCCCCAGACATTATATCCTGGAAATACCAGCCCCCAATATAGGGTTCTACTGGGGCGCCACCCAAGTGAGGGTTTCTATGGAGCAGACACGCTTTTTAAATTTAATTTTATGTTTTAACAAAAGGACTGTGATTTTCCTTATGGTGCCACGGGTGGGTAAACAGGGGCTTTGGCTTCCCCTGTGTTCTTGGTGGGGCAGAAGCGAGGCTGTGCTCATGGGTCGAGGACGGATGGAGACTGCACCAGGGCCGCTGGATAGTTGTCTGGGGGTGGAGAAAGGAACAGTCCTGGGACCTATCAGGGGTCTCTGCCCTGACGGAAGGAAATGGGATAGGATGTTTCTATGGATGCAGAAACAGTCCAAACCTGATAGTTGCTGGCAGCAGGAAACTGGACATCATTCAACATTATTTCTGGAGAGCACTTCCGATGTTGAGAGAAAGCCCTGGCCACTTTGCACATTTCCCTGCTTGCTCAGGCTGGTCTTTGAGCCGTGATGCTCTGGGGGGCTCTGTCTTCTCTGTCAGGGCGCTGTGATAGCCACCGTTCCCCGGAAGTCCTCTGTGGAGTTCACTGGGCCGGACAGAGGATGTTTATCTTTGATGGGACTGAGCGGTCTCATCCTCTCAGCCTCCTCTTCTCCCCTGCCATCCTGATTTAACTCTCTGTGTGGATGAATGGGGGTGGTGAGGGTGGGAGACCCCTGACTGCGCTCAGGGCTTACTTCTTGACTGTGCTCAGTGATCGGACCTGTGGTGCTGGAGGCACCAGGATGCGGTGCTGGAGATGGAACCCAGCTCGGGCCATATGCCAGGCAAACGCCTTCCCTGCTGCACTCTCTCTCTCTCTCTCTGACTCTCCCGCCCCTGATTTATTTTTAAGGGAATTGACCACTATTTTAAGATAACTTGTTGATGTCCCTGATGAGGTTGAGTCCTGAGCAAGTAGAATACCCACAAAGAAGGTAAGTAGAACACTCCACAAAGAAGTCTCCATGAACTGCTTTGGGTGGAAGAGTCCTGCTTTATTAGGCGGAAAAGGGATATTTAAACTGGGGGAAAGTAGGATGTGAACTCTGTGTCAACCAGTCAGGTAGATGGATAAAACAAGGTGTGAGCTTAATGCCAATCAGGTAGGATGTGAAAGGGATTAAAACTGTGTGTGGGTGTCTGTGTGTGCATGTGTGCATGCATGCGCACACACTTCTGTACAGGGTATGTGACTTTATGTTTAGCTATAAAACTCATGTAGAGACATTCTCTAAGTTTTAGCCCCAAGGAATTTAGAAGGTCCTTGTGGAGTTGGGGGTTTTTACTAGGAAACTCCTGTCCAGGGCTGTGTGTCCTCAGGCCCTGTGTGTCCTGTCCACTGAGGGTTTCTGGGGACAATGGTCATTCCACCAGAGGCTAGGAGATCTACTGCCTCCTTTTTGAAGAGTTGAATTTGTGGATTGATGAGTTTTTAGGTTGTAACTGTGCCTGCTGCACCTTGGGATTCAGGGTGGTCTGTTAGCAAACCTCCTTGGTGCTGTCCCCTGCCCACCTGATTGGACATTTCCCTCAGGCAAGTTGCACTTAAGTTCTGGTTCTCATCACTGCTACTCTTAGTTGTTTATTTATTGTCAGTATGGATGTGATTATGAAATAATCCATCCATCAATATTTATAGGATACTGACTTATTTTTTCTTATTTTTATTTATATTTTTTAACATTATTTTATTATACCACCATGAGATATACAGTTACAAAGATGGTCGTGTTTGGGTTTTTAGTCACACAGTATTCTAGCACCCATCCCTCCACCAGTGTTCATTTCCCATC